>PVKE010020243.1:0-27949 GCA_004027555.1 Craseonycteris thonglongyai
TCAATAAATCAACAAACAGAATGTGGATAAAAGGGAACACTTGTGTACTTTTAGTGAGATTGCAAATTGGTGCAGCCACTATGGGAAACAGTATTGAGGTGCCTCAAAAAGTAAAAAATAGAACTACCTTATGACCCAGCAATTCCACTCCTGGTATTTATCCAAAGACATCCAAACACTAATTCAAAAAAATATATGTAGTCCAAAATTTACTGCAGTATTATTCACAATAGCCAAGATATGAAAACAACCTAAATGCACATCAATAGATGATTGGATAAAAAGTTATGGTACATTTATACAACGAAATATTACTCTCCTTAGAAAGAATAAAATCTTACCATTTGCAATAACATGATGGACCTAGAGGCTATTATGCTAAGTGAAATAGGACAGACTGAGAAAGACAAATACCATATGATCTCACTTATATTTGGAATCTAAAGAACAGAATAAATGAACAAAACAAATAGAATCACAGATACAGAGAACAAACCGATGGTTGCTATAATAGATGGGAAAGGATTGAGGGGTGGGTGAGAAAGCTGAAAGGATTAGAAAGTAAAAATTGGTAGTTACAAAATAGTCACAGGAATAAAAAATATAGTATGGAGAATGTAGTCAATAGTATTGTAAAGACAATGTCTGGCGTTAGATGGGATCTAGACTTATCAGGGTAATCACTTCATAGATTATATGAATGCGGAATCACTGTGCTGTACACCTAAAACTAATATTAAAAAATTGTATGTCAACTATAATTAAATTAATTTTTTTGACAGAGAGAGAGAGACAGAGAGAAGGGGGAGAGCCTAGAGCAGTCTCCATAGCTGTACGTCATCAGTTTTCAACATGGGTTTGTTCCATATAGGTGTGTGTGGGGCGGAGGGGGGGGCACACAGGGTGGGAACTGGGCTGGGGGCCTCCCACATGGGAGGCACGCCCCCTCAAACCAGGGGCTGAACCGGGGTGGGGGTGAGAACCAAACTGGGAGCCTCCCACATAAGAAGCGCACCCCAGTTCAGCATATGGGTCTGCACAGGTTGGGGCCAGGATTCTATCCTCAGTCCCCTGGGGCTGTAAAGTGAGCGCTTAACCAGCTGAGGCATCCCAGCTTCCCAGCTATAATTAAATATACAGGGTCTGGCAGAAGTAGCACCCCTTTTTTATGAGCTGGTAACCTATACCAATTTTTTTTTAGATTTATTTTATTGTTTGAGAGGAAACAGAGAGAGAGAGAGGGAGGGAGAGAGAGAGAGAGAGAGAGAGAGAGAGAAGGGAGGAAGGCCCAGAGCAGTCTCCACAGTTGTACATCATTATTTGTGACATGGTTTCATTTCACACAGGTGGATGTGGGGCTGCATGGGACAGGAACTGAATTGGGAACCTCCACTTGGGAGGCAAGAACCTTCACTGCCATCTGGCAGTTACCAGTTGCGCCACAGTTCAGCATATGGGTTTGCATGGGCCAGGGCTGGAGTTGGTCCCTGAACGTTGTGGTTGCAAGGCAAGCACTCAACCTGCTGAGCTATCCTGGCATCCACTATATCAAATCTTTTATTACAAAATCATAAGCATATAATTCTAACAATGATATCACACACCACACTATTTAAAAAAGGGTGTTACTTCTGGCGGACCCTGTATATGTATATTTTTTTTTGTTTGTTTGTTTTGTTTTTTTTATATCTTTTTATATTTATAGAGAGTAATTATTTTATCTTCAGTGCATATTTATTTCTATTTTACTTTTGACAGATAGAGAGAGAGACAGAGACAGAGCTGAACTGGGGAGTTCGGTTCTCTAGCTGTCTCTGTATATGTATATTTAAAAAAAAAATTATATATATATATATGAAAGAATAAATATATATATATTAAAAAATAAATCTTAAAAAATATATAAATTTTTTAAAGATTTATTTTTTTATTGTTTTCAACAGAGAGACAGACAGAGAGAAACAGAGAGAAGGGGGAGGGCCCAGAGCAATCTCCATAGTTGTCCATTACCAGTTTTCGACATGCTTTCATTTCACACAGGTGGGCAGGGACTGCACAGGGCAGGAACCGGGCTGGGGGCCACCCGCATGGGAGGCATGCCGCTGTGAGCTGGGGCCCAACCTGGAGACTCCTACATGGGAAGATCACCCTGGTGAGAACCGAACTGGGGCCTCCCATATGGGAAGCACACCCCAGTTCAGCATATGGGTCCGCATGGGCCAGGGCCGGGACTTGATCCTTGGACCCTGGGGCTCAACTTGCTGAGTGCTCAACCCACTGAGCTGTCCCAGCTTCCCTGTATATATTTATATATATGTAACATGGCTGGCTATTTCCTGGAATATATATATATATATATATATATATATATATATATATATACCCACATACACACAATTAAGTTCATGAATTTGCCATTGTGCACTTAAGTTGGCAGCAATGTACAAACAACTTGGCAAGGTTTCATAACTTTGGTATATCATTGTCTCACAGCTGTGTTTGTGTCAATGTGTGGCCGTGTCTTGCTGAGTGGCGTTCATTATTGCTGCGTGTTTTGTGTGCTGTCATGAGAATGTTGGAGCTTGAATTAGAGCAATGAACAAACATTAAACTTCTTGCTAAACTTGGCAAGAGTGGAAGTGAAATCAGGGACATGTCAGTCCAAGTTTATGGGGATAATGCCATGGAGAAAATGGCAGTGTGTCCAAATGGATTAAATGTTGTTTTAAGGGGAGAGAAAGCGTCACTGGTGAAGAGAAGTCAGGGTGGACAGTACACCTCCAGGGATCCAGATGCAGAACCTCTGGTGCACAGCTTGATAATTTGCTTTTTGGGAAAAGCCTCAGGTGTTTTGAGATCACATTTTGAGAAAGATGGTCTTAGAGCAATGCATCTGAAATTTCAATTTAAGCAAATTATCTAAGGATCTTGTTAAAATGCAAACCTTAACTTTGTAAATCTTTTGCTGGTCCTGAGATTCTGCATTTCTAAGGAATTCCCATATGAAGCCTAAAGTCCACATAGACAAATCCCTGACTTTCCTAAGGAGATAATTTTAATATACATCCACCTATGAGTCACTCAGTATTTGATGAGGGGAGATGAAATCTAACAACAATCTAGATATGCAATGCTCAATATGGTAGCTACTAGACACACCTAGTGATTTAAAATTAACAGTTCAACTGTGCACAATAGGAATTGTTTAAAAATAACATAAATGGAGCCACTTTAAACAGGAGCTGGAGCTGACACCTTAGAGGAGCTGCTTTGCATGTTTTATGCCTCAAACCTTTGGAGTTTTAAAACAGGGCAAAATAACCTCTGAACTGGCCTAAGGTAACAATGTGTCCCAAAGAACTTTGTGCAAAGATGACAATAAAATGATATTATGACTACTGGACTGATATTTATTTTTAAGATTTATTTATTGTTTTTGACAGAGAGAGAGAGAGATACAGAGTTAGAGACAGAGAGAAGGGGGAGGGCCCAGAACAGTCTCCATAGTTGCACATCATTGGTTTTTCCACATAGTTTTATTCCACAGGTGGGCGGGGGCTGCACAGGGCAGGAGCAGGGCCGGGGTCTCACCCCGGTGAGAACTGAACTGGGGGCACTCCCCAGCCCAGCATATGGTTCCACACGGGCCGGGGCCGGGATTTGATCCTTGGTCCCCCGGGGTTGCAAAGTGAGCGCCCAAACCACTGAGCCATCCTGGCTTCCCCTGGACTGATAGTTAAAATCATTGTTTAGAATTAGCATCACTACATCATGTTATCTGCACCAACAGAAATTCCTTTCTCCTATTGATGTAGTTGTTCCCCTTCCCTTCCTTATATATACCCATTGCTTTTGTCTCCTAATCAGAACATTATTTGGTCTTCTGCCAGAATCAATGCTTCCTTTCAAATACATATTCTTCTTTTTTCTTTTTAATCTCAAATAAATGCTGTTGCCTCTCACTTTGAAAGGCCTTTGATTTTTAGGTTATCACCACATTTCAAGTGCTCAATAGCTACATATTGGACATGCAGATACAGATCAGTTCCTCATCACAGAACACTCTATTAGACAACACTGGCCTTCATGGTGTGTGAGCTTCAAGTCAGATGCATTAAACTTATGTAAAATGAAAGGGCCAGTATTATTTCTATTACAAATTAGTCAGATTTCTGTCTAAAATACATATTAAGCTGGTGAATTATAAAACCAAGGTAGGTTAGTTGTGGGTCTGGTGCCTTCAGGTATGAACTGTTCCCAGTTCCAAAGGGGAAACACCTTTTTTTTTTTTAACCTCATTTCCCACACTGAGGACACTTGAGTTTTCTTCTGGAGGAGCCCAGGTGCAATGCTCTAAGCTAACTTTGGGGAGGCAGGGAATCCAGCTCAGGAAGAGTGATAATTCTGGGAAAAGAAGAGAAGGAAAGGTGGAGGCCAGTTGGGAGACTCCCTGGTTTATCCAGAACACCAGCTTTCGAAGTGTGGTCTGTGGAGCTCTGAAGTCCCTGAGAGCCTTTCTCGGGATCCATGATGTCAAAACTATTTTCCTAATACTACTTAGATATTATTTGCCTTTTCACTATGTTGATGTTTGCGTGAGGTAAAACTTAGAAAGAATGGAGGCTATGGTTTCCTACAATAGTACTTATTCTTCACCACTACTGATCTTGCAAAAAAAAAAAAGAAGAAAAAAGAAGTTTCACTTTTAAATGTCCTGGTTGAAGGACTAAAAATTGTTATCTTTACTAAATCATCAGCCTTAAATACAGATTTTAAAGTATCTTATATGATGACAAAGGAGGTACACATAAGGCATTTCTGCTACATTCCAAAGTACTATTTCTCAAGGAAAATAATTTGTGAGCTGAGCCAGTCTCCTTTTTATGGAGTAGGATTTTAAAATATTTTTATTTATTTATTTTTATTTTTGACAGAGAGAGAGATACAGAGACAGAGACAGAGAGAGAACCAAACTGGGGGAGCTCCCCAGTTCAGCACATGGGTCCGCACGGGCCAGGGTCAGGACTCGATCCTCGGTCCCCAGTGCTGCAAAGTGAGCGCTTAACCCACTGAGCCATCCCGGCTTCCCCAGAGTAGGATTTTTATTTGACAGAATGAATGACAAACTATGATTATTTAGACCTGGTTAATTGGTGTTTACTTTCTCAAAAATAAATGTAAGCTTTTCCCTTCAAGAAAATCAGCTGACAGTTTACAACTAACAGTACTTATTGCCTTGATAACATGTAAGTTCTCAAGAAAAAAACAGATTTTGGAAAACTTGTGTTCTATCACACCTTCCCAGTACTGACAAGCTTATCTAGTGGGTCTGTATTAATATTAACAAATGTGATGTTTTGATGATTTCTTATTAAGTGCATTAGCACTGGAAAATCTACATGACTTAGTGAAACAGTGCATTACTTTAAAAAGTCAAACAAGAGCTATTCAATGTGCAAGACAGGCCTGTGGATTTTAATGTAAAGGAATAAAAAATACTCAATGATATTGTTTACTTGCCAAATAACAGTTGAGAAACGATCACTTGTGTAGTTTTAACTTAGTATCAAAGATAAATACACATAAATTTCTGAAAAGATTATTTTAAAAGTACCCCTAAATATACCTGAGGCTATATATTTTTTATAACCTTCAATGAAAATAACAAGTTAAGTGCAGAAGAAAATATGAAAATCCAGCAGTCTTCTAATGAGGCAGATAAGGACTGAGACTTGCAAAAATGTGAAATGTAAACAGATCCAGTCTTCTCACTATCCTGTTTATTTTGGGAAATAGTATTTTTCATAAAAACATTATTTTTGATAGACAGTCGATCAAGATGGCAGAGTAGGCAAACACTGCGCTTGCTTCCTCTCACCACCACAACAGAATTCTAATGAAATGACAGAACAGCCATCATTGAGAATTGCCAGGAGTCAAGCAGAACAGAAATACACTGATATCATTTATTTTCAAAGCTGCATAATTCTTCTTCTACAAAATCACCACACACTTCAGTACACTTTGGCCAACACTTCATTAGTGTTTGAAATCCATCCTTAAAATACTGTTTCCTGGGAAAGCTGGGATGGCTCAGTGGGTAAAGCGCTCGCTTTGAAGCCCCGGGGACCGAGGATCGAATCCCGGCCCATGCGGACCCATGTGCTGAACTGGGGTGTGCCCCCAGTTCAGTTCCTGCCCTGCACAGCCCCACACCCACTTGTGGAGTGAAACTATATGGAAAACTAATGTCAACTATGGAGACTGCTCTGGGCCCCCCCCCTTCTCTCTGTCTCTCTCTGTCTGTTTCTCTCTGTCAAAAATCAATAAAATAAATCTTAAAAAAGAAAAAATTTATATTGTTTCTTTTTTGAAACCATTTCCTCACTGCAGACTTTACCTCTTCATCACAGGCCTACCTCAAGAAACAAACAAAAAATAAAATAACCTATTCTTACATTTAAATGAACTAGAAAAAGAACAGCAAACAAAGCCAAAATGAAGGAAGGAAAGAATAAAAATCAGAGCAGAAATAAAATAGTCTTAGAAAAAGAAACATTTCAAAAGAGCAACGGAACCAAGAGATGGTTCTTCAAAAAGATAAACAAAATTGACAAAACTTTAAGCAGACCCATCAAGAAAAAAAGAGGACTCAAATAACATCAGAAATTAAAAAAGAGATTTGAAAACTGACATCATAGCAATGCAAAGAATTATAAGACAGGGGAAGCCAGGATGGCTCAGTGGGTTAAGTGCACTGGCTTTGCAACCTCAGGGCCGAGGATTGAATCCCAGCCCCGGCCCATATGGACCCATATGCTGAAGTGGAGTGTGCTTCCCATATGGGAGGCTCCCAGTTCAATTCTCGCTGGCCCTTTCAGTCCCTGACTCCGGGGATATGCCTCCCATGAAGGAGGCCCTCAGCCCAGTTCCTGCTCTGGGCAGCCCCGCCCACCTGTGTGGAATGAAATCATGTTAAAAACTGATGATGTACAACTACAGAGACTGCTCTGGGCCCTCCCCCTTCTCTCTCTCTCTCTCTGTCTCTCTGTCAAAAACAAAATAAATCTTAAAAAAAAAAAAAGAAAAAGAAATGCAAGTGAGGTTAGCAGTTGGATATATAAGACTGGATTATAGGTGAAATGTATGGGCTGGAGATATAGACTTGGGAGGTGACACATCTAAGCCTTGAGAATGGATGAAGTCATGGTGATGGCTGTGGAGGAGAAAGGAGCAGGACTGAACCTGGGACCCCAGTGCTGATCGGACCACACAGAGCAGATAGCACAGTTCTGGCGCTGTGTCTAGAAGGCATGTGGACCAGGAGTCCCAGCCCGTCCTGTGCACGGCAACCCCCTGGACATCTTGTTAAGACTCAGAAAGATTCTGGGTTATGACAAGGTTGATGCTGCTGGTCTTCAGGTCACACTTTAGTAGCAAGGACGTGACCAGGTTCCCACAGGGCTGTGAGGCAGACCCACCTGCAGGCCTGTCATGTAAGCGATTCTTGGTCTTGTGCCCAGTTCTCTGAGCCAGTGGGTCTGGGAGAGGCCTGTGTGTTTGTAAGAAGCCCCACGAGCAGTCCTGGGGCCCAGTCAGACCGGGACTCTGAGGTCAGAGACGTCGTTCAGGATGGAGGGGTCTTAAATCCACATGTAAGTGTTGTTTTTTCCTGGGAAGTAAAAAGTAAGACATATGCTGGGCGATACATACTGTCTTGTCTACCATGGGGTGTAGCCAGGTGGAAATTTAGGAAGTAGTGATCAGTTCAGCATAAAGAAAATCTCTAAATTGCTAAGAGAATAGATGTTAAATGTTCTCACCACACACACACACACACACACACACACACACACACACACACACACACACAGGTAATTATGTGACATGATGCAGGTCTTAGCTAACACTATGATGGTAATTGTTTTGCCATATGTAGGTATATCAAATCAACATATTAATCAGCTTAAACTTACATCATGTAAGTTAAATAATATCTCAGTGAAGTTTGAAAAAAATATCTCTGAATGTTGCTATTTGAAATTATTCCCTATGTTTCTAGTATTTATTCACTTCTTGGTGCAAACAACAGATTCCCGACTGTCCTAATTGAAACTAAATGGATCTATCTATCTATCTATCTATCTATCTATCTATCATTTATCTTCTATCATCATCAATTATCATCTAATGATTTAATGTATCTAGCATTTATCTGTCATCCATTGAAAGACAGACAGACAGAGAGGATACTGAAGCCTCGTTTTATTTCAGAGAAAGCCACAGACCAGGCTTGCGGTCACACAGAAGTATATCTCTACAATTTCACCCTCTGTGGGGTCCCACACGGGAACCATTGTACCTGCTGCTGGGCACAGATGTCACCACTCACACCACCGAACCCCTGACGCTGGACACCAGACCCAGGGGCTAGGACTGGTATCTGCTGCTCCTGGCCATTGGATGACACCATAGCCACTCACACCACTTTTACCAAATGCATCCTGCACTGCCAGCCTCTGTGTCACCATGCCCTGAGAGTCTGGCAGGTGGTCTCCTGCCTGGTGGAGCCTCATGTTGTATCCAACCACAACAGTGTTCAAGAGAGTGGGATTTCCTGTTATAGAGAAAGGTGACCTCTGGCTCCTAACAAGACTTTGAAGGTAGAATTCCTTAATGTGGGAAGAGGAGTTCTGGGAGTGGATGTTGAAGGGGAGGGTGAAAGATGGAAACAGAATGCCAAATTTCAATTTTTGGACTAGTGGTCTGAGACTAGAACTTAATTTGGTACGTGTAGGAACTCTGGTTTGGTTGGATCAATGGTGACTAATAAATGACATCTTCAGTTTTTCCATCTTTTGTTTATCCCAGTTTATACTCCAAATATGTGGAGTAGTATTATTAAATGATGAAATGATTATTTAAACTGTCTTCTTCTTGCCTTTGTCTATTGCTAAGATTAAAAATTCAGAGGAGGGATGCCAGGACAGCACAGCAGGTTGAGTGCTTGCCTTGTAGCCAAAAGGTCTGGGGATTGAGTACTGGCCCCGGCCCCTGCAGAACCATATGCTTCCCATTTGGGTGGTCCCCAGTTTGGTTCCCACTCTGTGCAACCATACATCCACCTGTGTGGAATGAAACTGTTGAAACTAATGATGTACAGCGGTGGGGATGGCTCTGGGCCCTTCCCCTTCTCTCTGTGTCTGTCGCTTTCTCTTTGTCAAACAATGAAAAATGAAAAAAACACTTAAAATCCAGAGGACCAGTATACAGTTATACCTTGGAATCTTAACACTCCCAAACTCAAACAACTTGGAATGTGAGCGAAAAAATCAAGCAAATTTTGCCTCAGAATCTGAACACTGCTCTCGAATCCAAACGCCAACACGTTGTTTGCGTGGGATGTATCAACTGTGCGTCCTGTAACTTTATCCGAATGTCCACTTGTCTTGGAATGCAAACATTTTGGAACTCGAACAGGGTTCTGGGATGGATTAAATTCAAATTCTAAGACATCGCTGTATATATTTTTACATTTTATGTTAACTTCCATATGTCTTTGTACATGCACATGTTCCTGGAGAGAGTATTCATAATATTTATCAGTTTTTATGTGACCCACACAAAAGTCTACAAAACCATCCTAGTTTAGAAATTATTTTATTTAATGGCTGTTCCATGAAAAACCAATAAAACTGTTTTTAGCAAATCCAATGACATAATATAAATGACCATTTTTCTTTTTAAATTATCAGTCTGGGACAATATAAGGCAGAGGTTTACTTGCTTATACTCACTTTCAAATTCTGTATTATCTTATTGTGGAGTGATAATAAATAGTTCACAGACAAGCAGTGGCTCACAGACCATATTTAATAGCTTTGCTTTAGGTGGACTTGTATTCCAGCATCTATCCTGATGTCAGATAAAGACCATTTCCATTAATATGGTAGGTTAGTTGGGTTTTTTTTAAAGATTTTTTTTATTGTTTGAGGTGTGTGTGTGTGTGTGTGTGTGTGTGTGTGTGTGTGTGAGAGAGAGAGAGAGAGAGAGAGAGGGAGAGAGAGAGAGAGAGAGAGAGAGAGAGAGAGAGAGAGAGAAGGGTGAGAGCCCAGAGCAGTCTCCATAGTTGTAAGTCATTAGTTGTGACGTAGTTTCATTCCACACAGGTGGATGTGGGGCTGCACAGGGCAGGAACTGAACTGGGGGCCTCCTGCATGGGAGGTGAGAACCTTCACCACTATCCCGGTGGTTATCAGTTGTGTCGCAGTTCAGCACATGGGTTTACAAGGGCTGGGGCTGCGATTTGATCCCTGGACCTTTCTTTCCTTTTTTTAATTTTAAATGTATTCGGGTGACATTGGATGGTAACAGCCACACAGCTTCCAGGTGTACAATTCTACATTACATCATCTATGCATTGCATTATGTGCTTATCACCCAGAATCAGCTCTCCTTCCATCACCATGTTTGATGCCCCCTCTCAACTCCCTCCCCGATCACTGTGCCACCCACCTCCCCCTTTATCCTCAGGTAACCACCAAACTATTGACTATGTCCATGAGGTTTTGCTTCTTTGTTCCTTTCAATTTTATATCCCACCTATAAGTGAGGTCGTATGTTTCTTGATTCTTTCAGTCTGACTTATTTTGCTTAATAAGATGGTTTTGAGGTCTATCCATGTTGTCACAAATTGTTGTATTTCATCTTTTTTTAATAAAGGTTTATTGTTTTTGACAGACAGAGAGAGACAGAGACAGAGAGAAGAGGGAGGGCCCAGAGCAGTCTCCATAGTTGTATATCATCAGTTTTTCACACGGTTTCATTCAATGCAGGTGGGCGGGTGCCATGCAGGGTGGGAACTGGGCTGGGGTCCTCCCACATGGGAGGCATGCCCCCCTCAAGCGAGGGGCCAAACGGTGGTGGGGGGGTTGAGAACTGACTGGGGGCCTCCCACATGGGAAGCACACCTCAGTTCAACATATGGGTCCGCACAGGCCAGGGCTGGGATTTGATCTTTGGTCTCAGGGGCTGCAAAGTGAGCACTTAACCCATTGAGCCATCGGCTTTCTCTGTATTTCATCTTTTCTTATCACTGAATAGTATTTCACTGTGTAAATGTACCATAATTTCTTTATCCAGTCATCTATCAAAGGACACTTTGGTTGTTTCTTTGACTTGGCCACCAAGTGCTGTGATGAACACTGGAGTACATATATCTTTGTGGATTAAAGTTTTCAAGTTTTTTCAGTAGATACCCAGAAGAGGGATTGCTGTGATCTCTGGACCTTTTGATTGCAAACCAAGTGCTCACCCTGCTGAACTATCCTGGCATCCTAGCCTAGGTTTTAAAGCCACTTCTTTCACTAAATACTACAAAAAATACTAAGTAAAATATAAAAAATATTCAAAAGTATAGTAAAACAATCAAGAGAATAATCATTAGGTTAAAATATAAATGTGGGCAATAATCCAAAGCTTAAGACATTTGTCCAATCTGGAAAAATCTTTAATGTTTTTTTTTTAATTGAACTGGAGGCCTCACCGCATCAGTTCAGCATGTGGGTCCGCCTGGGCCAGAGCTGGGATTTGATCCTTGGTCCCCAGGTCTTCAAAGCGAACGCTTAACCAGCTGAGCCATCTCGGCTTCCCCAATCTGGAAAAATCTTAGCTTTAGTTTTCTCAGGCTCATGAGCTATAATAGACAGGAAATAAAGATCAGAGTTTATTTATGAGAGATCCCTCCTCCCTGAAAATCTGGGGAATAACAATTTATACCCTTAAATTAAGGGTAAAACAAAACAAAAATTTTTTCATCCTTATATAGGAGTCTTCTAAGGAAATGTTACTTTGAGATGGGAAAAACAAACAACCACATCAAGACTGGTAGGAGATGTCATCAAGATGGTGGCGTGAGAGGAGCTCTTGAAACCTCTCCTGGAAAGACAATTTAAACAACTAAAATCCAACCAGAGAATCCCTAAGCAACACAGAGCCTCCGCTGAGAGACCCACTCATCGCAAGAAAATACCTAAAGCAGGAGAAATGGAGGTGAGTGAGAGAGAAAGAAAAGGAGCCGTGCAGAAACAAGCTGTGGAGCACAACCCAGAGACCTACCTGGTGACTGACCCAGAGGCTGACCTGGAGACCAGCAGAGGAGACACTGACTTCCAGCAGAGGTGGGAACATATGAGCGCGGGTCCAGGAGCAGAACGACTCTGGGCAGGTTGGAGGCCTAGAATGGACAGAGGCGCAGGCGCAGATGCCAGAGCGCGGGGTGGATGGGAAACAGCGGGTGCGGCTGATGGTGGCAAGAGGCCCAGGTGGGAGGGCACGGGGAACAGCCAGGGCATGGGGAGGGCAGCCAGAGCGCAGGGCAGGAGGCCAGAGTGAGGCACCAGCAGCAGCCAGAGATCGGTGCGGATGACCGGAGTGAGGGTCCAGCTGTCAGTGCGTGGGTTGGGTGGCTGGAGCTAGGGGCCCACGGAGTGTGAGGCCAGCGACTGGAGCAAGAGGTGGGTGTTCTGGCGGCTAGAGTGCCGGCAGTGGGAGTGTGCCCGTGGCTGAAGTGCGGAGTGGCCCTTCATGAGGTGGGGCCCTACTGGAACACTGTGTGGCCTTGGACACAGACCTGGCTGCTTTTCCTTGCTTTCTCCCAGGGCTTGCCCCTCCTGGCCTCACCCAGAGCCTGCCTTCAATGACCTGCTGCTGGGAAGCCGCCATTACCCTGTGACCCAAACAGACCTGCATCTTTCCCAACAAACCCTGCCCCCACCTTTCTTGCTGAAGCCAGCAGAGGGATCTAGGAAAACAGAAGCACAGGTGTGGCAGCTTCTGAAGGCAGTGGGATATCGCAGATACAGAATACCATCATGCACCATACCTTCCCAAAGAGGTGGTATATGGAGACCAGGGCAACTGAGTCAAAGAGAAGCCCACCTTCTAGGAAATCTCCCACTGTGAGAAAACCAAGTAAACAAGAGAAAATATTATAAGACACTGCAACAACACCAGCTAGGACATGAAAGAAAGATTTCTTCACATCTACCAGGGGAAAAGTCCTCATGTCCAGCTAAGAAACCAAAGAAAAAACCCAACAACAACAACAAAAAACACACTTCAGCAGTGATGCATACCCTTGTGAACAAAGGTACTCAGAAAGAGAAAAGTCACCAGAAAAGGAACTTGAAGATATAGAAACATATGAGCTAACTGACAGAAAATTCAAGACTGCAATTCTGAAAACACTCAAAGAGCTCAAAGAAAACTGGCAGAGTACACAGAAGGAGCTAAGTGACCTCAGAAATGAAATTGAATCTATAAAAAGAAGCAAATAGAAATTCTGGAGATAGACAACACAGTAAAAGAAATGAAACATGAAATAGCTAGCACAGGAAGCAGAACTGACCAGATGGAGGAAAGGCTTAGAGAAGGCAAAGGCAAAAATTTGAAAATCTCACCAAAGGAAGAAGACAGAGACCTAAAAGCTGAAAGGAATGAAAGATATCTTCAAGAACTATTTGACTCCACTAGAAAGAATAATATAAAAATAATAGGTATTCCGGAGGAAACAGACAACAAGATGGGCACAGAGAATTTATTCAGACAAACAGCAGATGAGAACTTCCCAAATCTATGGCAAGAACTGAAACCTCAAATCCAAGAAGGAAATAAGACCTCTATCTACTTGAATCCTAATAGACCCTCTCCAAGGCACATTATACTGAAGATGTCAAAGGTCAAAGACAAAGAATTCTCAAGGCAGCCAGAACAAAGAACACCATAACCTATAAAGAAAAGCCTGGGGAAGCTGGGATGGCTCAGTGGGTTAAGCACTCACTTTGCAGCCCCAGGGACAGAGGATCGAATCCCAGCCCCAGCCCGAGTGAACCCACATGCTGAACTGGGGAGTGCCCCCAGTTCAGTTCTCACTGGGGTGAGACCCCAGCCCATTTCCTGCCCTGTGCAGCCCCTTGCCCATCTGTGGAATGAAACTATGTGGAAAATCAATGATGTGCAACTATGGAGACTTCTGGGCCCTCCCCCTTCTCTCTGTCTCTGTCTGTGTATCTCTCTCTCTCTCTCTGTCAAAAACAATAAAAATAAATCTTTAAAAAAATCGATATATTTTAAAGGAAAGCCCATTGGACTCTCATCCGATTTCTCAACAGAAACTCTACAAGCCAGAAGGGAATGGAACAAAGTATTCAAAATATTAAAAGAGAAAAATTACCAGCCAAGAATCCTGTACCCAGCAAAGTTATCCTTTAGATATGAAGGAGGAACAAAGACCTTTTCAGGCATACAGAAACTGAAGGAATTCTCCAGCACAAGGCCAGCATTTCAAGAAATACTGAAGATGGGGAAGCCAGGATGGCTCAGTGGGTTAAGTGCTCGCTTTTGCAGCCCCAGGGACCAAGGATTGAATCCCGGCCCTGGCCAGTGCAGACCCATATGCTGAACTGGGGAGTGCCCCCTGTTAAGTTCTTGCTGGAATGAGACCCTGGCCCAGTTCCTGCCCTGTGCAGCCCTGCGCCCACCTGTGGAATGAAACTATGTGGAAAAATCAATGATGTGCAACTAAGGAGACTATTCTGGGGCCTCCCCCTTCTCTCTGTCTCTGTCTCTGTATCTCTCTCTCTGTCAAAAACAATAAAAATAAATCTTTTTAAAAAAAATACTGAAGGAGGTGATTGGACCTGAAACAAAAAGTAAATAGGGATAAACTGGAAAAACAAAAACATAAAAAAGGAGGAAGTAAAGGTTTAAATTTTCAAAGAGAATGGAGGTAAAAAACATCTTTAAGAAAAGGAGGGAAAGCCGGGATGGCTCAGCAGGTTAAGCGCTCGCTTTGAAGCCCTGAGGACCGAGGATCAAATCCCGGCTCCGGCCCAGGCGGACCCACATGCTGATCTGGGGAGCTCCCACAGTTCAGTTCTCTCTCTGTCCCTGTATCTCTCTCTCTTTCTGTCTAAAATAAAATAAAAATAAAATATTTAAAAATATATATAAAAAAAAGAAAAAAAAAAAAGGAACCACTGCATATATGAAACTTTCTTTTATATAAAGTTCATGGTAACCACTGAAAAAGAACTTAGAACTGGGACACATAACAATAAAAGAAGAGAAAACAGAAAAAACAGTCATAAACACCATCAAACTAAAGTAACCAGTGGGAATAAAAAAGCAAAGAAGCATTCGAAAAAAAAGAGCTACCATGGAAGAAAAGATAAAATGGCTATAGGAAATCCTCATATATCAATCATCACCCTAAATGTAAATGGACTGAACTCACCAATAAAAAGACACAGAGTTGGGAAAGCTGGGATGGCTCAGCGGGTTAAGCGCTCGCTTTGAAGCCCTGGGGACCGAGGATCGAATCCCGGCCCCGGCCCATGTGGACCCACATGCTGAACTGGGGTGTGCCCCCAGTTCAGTTCTTGCTGGGACCTATGTGGGAGGCTCCCGGCCCAGTTCCTGCCCTGTGCAGCCCTGTGCCCGCCTGTGGAGTGAAACTATATGGAAAAACTAATGTCAACTATGGAGACTGCTCTGGGCCCTCCCCATTCTCTCTGTCTTTCTCTGTCTCTGTATCTCTCTGTCAAAAATCAATAAAATAAATCTTAAAAAAAAAATAACACAGAGTAGCAAACTACATTAAAGAACAAAAACCAATCTTATGCTGTCTATAAGAGACACCTCAGCAACAAGGACAAACACAGACTCAAGCTGAAAGGGTGGAAAAAAATATTCCAAGCAAATGGCACCCAGAGAAAAGCAGATGCAGTCATTCTTTTATCTGATCAAGCAGACTTCAGGATCAAAAGATAATAAGAGACAAAGATGGACATTTTATAATGATAAAGGGGACAATACAACAGAAAGATAATATACTTATTAATACCTATGTCCCCAACCAAGAAGCACCAAAATTTACAAAGCAACTACTAACAGATCTAAAAGGAGAAACTGACAAAATCAATTATAGTAGGGGACTTAAACAGCCCATTGACAGCCATGGACAGACCATTCAAACAGAAAATAAATAAGGAAATATCAGCTCTGATGGAGCCTGCCGTCAAAGTCGAATGGTCCTGGAGCTGGGCATGAGGATTGAGAAAAATAAAGACAAAGACACCAAAGATGGGTTGGGAGGACTGTCAGGAGGTCTTTGCAATCTGCAGCCCCGAGTTTATTTTTACAGCTCAATATATAGAATAAGGCTACATGCACATTCTAAGGTAGTGAGATAAATGATTACCTAGACACAAAACAGACCTTTCACTCTAAACACCACCTGGCGATTAAAAGTCTGGAAATACAGAGATAATACCTTAAAGTAACCATTACTTATATGCAATCATTTATAGAAAACTCCCTTTCCAGGAAGGAACATGCTGGTTCAGTAAAAGATTAATAAGGAGCAGACTGCCCTGCTCATACATCTGAAAGCATGGGAGTTGCTTATCTCCCAGGCCTGGAGTCTGGTCATACTCAAGGCCAGGCAGAAACATTCCAGCATCCCTCTATCATTCCTTTGAGGAGCAAGAGACGAGAGACTTTCATGAATTACTGGGAAAAGAGGAACCAAGTTTTACTCTTTAAGTTCCCAATATTATTGCAATAGCCCCTATGCTACTGTGCCTGTCTTAAGTTGTTCCTCCCCGGGGAATCTTACCCGTCATTGACTAACCAGCCATCCTCAGGGGTTACATCGAGAGTCTCTCAGGACAAGTAGTCCTGCCATTAACTGTCATAATATCACACCGGGTGACATCGCTCCCGACACAGCTCTAAATGATACATTACAGCAAATGGACATAATTGACATTTATAGGAGATTTTATCCTACAACATATGACTGTACATTCTTTTCTGGTGCACATGGAACATTATCAAGGTTAGACCACATTCTGGGACACAAAGCTAGCCTCAGCAAATTTAAGATTGCTGATCACAAAGCTTTGAAATTGGAGATCAACTACAAAAAGAGAGCAGGAAAAACCACATATACATGGAGATTCAACAACATGTTATTAAAAAATGACTGGACCAAAGAAGAAATAAAAGAAGAGATTAAAAAATACATAGAATAAAATGACAATGAAAACACAACATACCAAAATTGCTGGGATGTAGCAAAAACAGTAATAAGAGGGAAATTTATATCACTACAGTCCTATCTCAAGAAACAAAAAAAATCACAAGTAAACAACCTAATATCACATCTTCAAGTACTAGAAAAAGAACAAAAAACACCCAAAGCCAGCAGAATGAAGGAAATAATATTTTTAAATATTTATTTTTTATTGTTTTTCACAGAGAGAGAGAAAGACAAAGACAGAAAGAAGGGGGAGGGCCCAGAGCAGTCTCCATAGTTGACAGCATTGGTTTTCCATATAGTTTCACTCCACAGGTGGGTGCAGGGCTGCGCAGGGCAGAAACTGGGCCTGGGGTCTTCCGCATAGGCCCCCGGCAAGAACTGAACTGGAGGCACACCCCAGTTCAGCATATGGGTCCACATGGGCCGGAGCCGGGATTTGATCCTCAGTCTCCGGGGCTTCAAAGCGAGTGCTTACCCCGCTGAGCCATCCCAGCTCTCCCACCCCTGAGCCATCCCACCCCTGAAGGAAATAATAAAAATTAAAGCAGAACGAAATGAAATAGAGAATAGAAAAACAATAGAAAAAATTAATGTAACAAAAAGCCAATTCTTTGAAAAAATTAATAAAATTGACAACCCCCTGGCTAGGTGCACCAAGGGAAAAAGAGAAACACAAATAATCAGAATTAGAAATGAAAGAGGGGAAATTACAACTAATACCACAGAAATACAAAGAATTATACAAGAATACTATGAAGGACTATATGCCACCCAATTTTGCAACCTAGAAGAAATGGACAAGTTTTTAGAAACATAGTCTACCTAGACTGAATCAAGAAGAACTGGATAACCTAAAAAAACCAATCGACAGTAAGGAAATTGAAACAATCATCCAAAACCTTCCCAAAAGCAAGAGTCCAGGACCAGATGGTCTCACGAACGAGTTTTACCAGGTATTCAAAGAGGAACTAACACCTATTTTTCTCAAACTTTTCCAAAAAATTGAAGAAGCAGTACTTCCCAACTCATTCTATGAGGCCAACATTACCCTAATACCAAAGCCTGGCAAGGACATCACAAAAAAAGAAAATTATAGACCAATACTTCTGGTGAATACCAATGCAAAAATCCTAAACAAATACTAGCAAATAGAATACAACACTGCATTAAAAAGATTATACATCATGATCAAGTGGGATTCATCCCAGGGGCACAAGGATGGTTCAACATACGCAAATCAATCAATGTGATATACCACATAAACAAAATTAAGGAAAAAAACCATATGATTATATCAATTGATGCAGAAAAAGCATTTGACAAGATACAACATCCATTTATGATCAAAATACTGAATGAAATGGGCATAGAAGAAAAATACCTCAACATAATAAAGGCCATATGTGACAAACCCTCAGCAAATGTCATACTGAACAGGGAAAAACTGAAACCTTTTCTTCCAAAATCAGGAATGAGACAGGGATGTCCCCTGTCACCACTGCTATTCAACGTAGTGCTGAAAGCTATAGCCAGAGCCATTAGGCAGGAGAAAGAAATAAAAGGCATCCAAATTGGGAATGATGAAGTTAAACTGTCACTTTTTGCAGATGACATGATCCTTTATATAGAAAACCCTTACAGTCATTTGTGACAACATGGATGGACCTAGAGAATATCTTATTAAGCAAAATAAATCAGACTGAAAGAATCAGGAAACATATGAACTCACTTATATGTGGAATGTAAAACTGAAAGTAACAAAGACACAGAGACCTATGGACACACTCAATAGCTGGATGATTGCCTGAGGGAAGGGGAGGAGGGGGGGAGAGTCGGGGGGGAGGTAGGAGTGGGCACCAGCATTATGGACACACTCAATAGTTTGGTGGTTACCTGGAGAGGGGGGAGGAGGGGGAAGGGAGAGTTGTGGGGGGAGGTGGGAGTGGACACTGGATATATGGTGATGGAGGGGGAGCTGATTCTGGGTGGTGAGCACATAATGCGATGCATAGATGCATAGGTGATTTGATGTGGACCTGTACATCCGGAAACTGTCTAATTGTTACCAATCAATGTCACCCCAATAAATTTAACAATAATATATATATATAACCCTAAAGACTCCACCAGAAAACTATTAGAAATAATAAATGAATACAGTAAAGTTGCAGGATACAAAGTCAATGTACAAAAATCCATAGCATTTTTATATGCAAACAATGAAACTTCAGAAAAAGAAATGAGAAAAATGATACAGTTGCAATCAAAACAAGAATAAAATACTTAGGAATATACTTAACAAAGAACATGAAGGATTTATACACAAAAAACTGTAAGATACTATTAAAAGAAATTGAAGAAGATACGAAGAAATGGAAGGATAGTCCATGTTCATAGATTGGAAGAATCAACACAGTTAAAATGGCCATATTACTCAAAGCAATATACAGATTTAATGCAATTTCCATCAAAATCCCACAGACATTCTTTCAAGAAATAGATTAAAAGATTATCAGATTCATATGGAACCACAAAAGGCCCCGAATTGCCAAAGCAATCCTCTGGGAAAAAAAAGAAAAATAAGGCTGGAGGCATCATGCTCCCTGACTTCAGTCTATTCTACAAAGTGCCAATAGTCAAAACAGCTTGGTATTGGCAGAAAAACAGACATACAGACCAATGGAACAGAATTGAAAACCTAGAAATAAACCCACAAATATATGGACAAATGATCTTTGACAAAGGAACAAACAATATACAATGGGGAAAAGAAAGCCTCTTCAGTAAATGGTGCTGGGAAAATTGGAAAACCACATGCAAAAGAATGAATCTGGACTGTGAACTGTCACCATATGCCAAAATTAACTCAATGTGGATTAAAGACCTCCACATAAGATCTGAAACTATAAAGTGCATAGAAGAAGACATTCACACTAATCTTATAGACCTTGGGCTCAGAGAGCACTTTATGAACTTGACCCCAAAGGCAAGGGAAGTAAAAGCAAAAATAAATGAATGGGACTATGACAAACTAAAAAGCTTCTGCACAGCAAAGGACACCGTCAGCAAAGTTAAAAGGAAACCAACTGAATGGGAGAAAATATTTGCAAACAATGCCTCTGATCAAGGGCTAATATCTAAAATATATAAAGAACTCATACAATTCAACAACAACAACAAAATAATCCAATTTAAAAATGGGTAGAAGACCTAAACAGACACTTATTCCCTGAAGACATAGAAACAGCCAACAGATACATGAAAAAATGTTCAACATCACTAGCAATTAGGGAAATGCAAATTAAAACTACAATGAGATACCACCTCAATCAACAAGACAAGGGATAACAAGTGCTGGAGAGGCTGTGGACAAAAAGGAACCCTCATACACTGCTGGTGGGAATGTAAACTGGTACAACCACTATGGAAGGCAATATGGAGATTCCTCAAAAAACTAGGAATGGAATTGCCATATGACCCAGCAACCCCTCTACTGGGCATCTACCCAAAAAACCTGAAAACCTTAATCCACAAAGATATATGTACCCCAATGTTCATCACAGCACTGTTCACGGTGGTCAAGCTGTGGAAACAACCAAAGTGTCCTCTGATAGATGACTGGATAAAGAAATTGTGGTACGTTTATACAATGGAATACTACTCAGCAATAAGAAAAGATGAAATGTACCAGTAGCAGTTTCTAACAACATGGATGGATCTTGATAACATCTTATTAAGTGAAATAAGTCAGACTGAAAGAATCAAGAAACATACAACCTCACTTATAGGTGGAATATAAAACTGAAAGGAACAAAGAAACAAAAACTCATGACACAGTCAATAGTTTAGTGGTTACCTGAGGGTAAGGGGAAGGTGGGTGGGAGAGCAGGGTGGGAGGGTGGGGGGAGGGGGGAGTAGGGAGGGGGCATCAAATATATGGTGATGGAAAGAGAAGTGATTCTGGGTGGTGAGCACATAATGCAATGTATAGACAATATAATTGTTACAACCAATGTCACCCCAATAAATTTAACAATTAATAACAAAGAGTGACACTTCTCTATTTATTAGGTTGATACAAAGAGGTCTTTCTTTTGTTTTCCAGTAGGTGGCACCAAATGTAAGCTTTTATTTTCTCTTGCATTTCCAGGGCTTCTTGGATCACTGTGGGGTGTTGGAAAATGCTCTGTATTCCCTGGGGAGAAGGGTGTCTCCTTTGTGACCAGGTTGCCTTAGTTGCAGGGCACTACCACCTTGGGAGAATGTGGTGGGCTATGGACTTTCAAGCCTGTGAAATTTCAGAGCTGTCTTTTGCAACCAGTAGCTGAAATTCAGGTGTCCCTGTTGTGCTCAACAGAAATGGGTGGGGATGGGGTGAATTAGGAGAGGCCAGCTTGTGCATTTGGAGCTTTGTTCTCTTCCCAGTAATGGTATTTGCCTGAGCTTCTCCACTTCTGGGATTTGCCACATCACGCATCTGCCACTCAGCAGGAACATTTCTGCTTCTCCAGTTCTCAGGGCTGCAGATAGTATGCTCTGTCACACAACATTCACTGCTATAGCTTCCTCTGGGATCCACTACTAGCTCTGGGAGGGTAGGGGAGGCAGCTAGGCACTCTGGCTTTCTTTTTCTGCCTGGTAATGAGGCCTACTACTGCCATACCTCTGTGTTCCATCTTTGCCTCTGACACTGCGTTCAGCTGCAGTATGGGCTGTCCACTCAGGCAGGAATGACGATTCTACCTCTCCTGCTCCTCAGAGCTGCAGAGAGCACACTCTGTGATCTGAATCCTTCTCTATCCTGAGACCTGCAGGGAGTTGGGCTGCTTCTTAGGTCCCCATCTCTGCTCTTCTCCTTTCCCTTCTCCCCTCTTCACACTGATTTGCCCACCTTCAGATGTTTATATATGCAAATCTCCTAGACATGCTTGTGTGTTACGTAAGGGATCTTTTGCTGAATTATAGCTGTTCAACTTGCTGTAACTTCAAGGGGAACATCTAGAGGGACCCCCTCATGCCATCATGCTTCTGCTGTCTGCTGGTGTGAATTTTTATTGATAGCAAGTAAGCATAGATGTCCTAATTCATGTGGTGCCAGAAGTGCCTACTGCAGTCCGTCTTTTGCAGTAATCAGTCTCAATTTCTTCTTACATTGAGTTACTCTATGCAGGCACAACTTCTTCTGAAATCTGGTTACAATTTGTAGGACCACTAACACTGTTAGTGGAATGAAGAAAGCTCTCACTGTTGTGATTTCCAAGGCTGCAAGGCATCACCTCCTCTACCATCCAGTGTGAATTCTCCTCCATCTTGAATAACACTTCTGGTGGTGTAGGTAACCACCTGGTGATTTTACTCAAATCTTGATCTCTGAGAAGTCTGAGTGCCCAGTTTACAGTCCTTTATCACCTGAGGTTGCTCCTGCCCATTTACAACTAAAAATGCACATAAGAATACAAAGTGAAGCCCTTGTGACTCACCTGTGTGTCAAATCTATTCACTGCTACTTCACTCATGTTCTTTTTTATTTAAAGATTTATTTTATGGTTTTTGACAGAGAGAGAGAGACAAAGACAGAGGCAGAGAGAGACAGAGAGAAGGGGGAGAGCCCAGAGCAGTCTCCATAGTTGTATGTCATCAGTTTTTGACATGGCTTCATTCCACACAGGTGGGTGGGGGCCAAGCAGGGCGGGAACTAGGTTGGGGCCTCCCGCATGGGAGGGACACATCCGTGATTAGGGAGCTGAACCAGAGCCTCCCACACATGGGAAGCTAGCCCTGGTGAGAACTGAACTGGGGACCTCCCACATGGGAAGCACACCCCAGTTCAGCATATGGGTCTGCACGGGCCAGGACCAGAACTTGATCCTCAGACCCCAGGGCTGCAAAGTGAGCTCTTAACTCACTGAGCCATTCTGGTTTCCCTAACTCCACTCAAGTTCATGTTGATTGGGATCAATTATCCCTGCCCATACAGTAACTCCTTTAGCCCCTTGGTCTATTGAGATGAGAAACCCAAAGTGAACAGTTGGCAGACATACCTCTAAGTTTAACAGGCCTCTTACTATGTTCCCTCATGAAAGTATCCATCATTGGGAACTTGAACTTCTTGAGCATTAGTGCCTACTGAGGGAATGGAAGGCATAAACATCCCTACTGGGTTGTTGGAAGTGATGTGAGTAGAGTCACTCTTTCTTCCACACCTGGTTGTCAAACCTACTTATTCTACCCTTTGAGGACACAGCATCATATCATGACTGGTAGCTTGAACCTCACTGTCTACTTCGTCCTGAATGACAGCACAAGGTACTGTCTTCAGCATGGTCCCACAGTTGCACGTCCATGTGGCCATTTCAGAGCTCTCTCATCTGGGAGCTTTTGTATAGTGTGGTATAAGGTAGGACCAGTGGATCTTATGAGCATGTGCTCACTGCCGTACTGCTTTTGTTGTAAAGGAGGACCCTTAGTCTAGGGCACTGTTACCTAAGATTCCATGGTAGAAGACTATACCTCTGTGAGAGCCTATATATGGTCCTAAATGAAACAATGGAAAATGTGTCAATCCAGATTAGGATGAACACCTGATTTTTTCCAGGGTGGAAGAAGAACAATATTATTACCTTGTCACCAAATAGCAGGTTGGCCTCCACAAGAGATGGTACCATATTGGTATTTGTTCGCTGCTGGAAGGTCACATATCAGTTTTGGCAATAAATATCAGTTATGGTGAGAAATGACCCATGCTGTTGGGACCTATGATGGTCTTTGACACCATGCATACAAGCACTGGGATGGCTAAGATAGAGGCTGGCTAATATCTACTGGCTTAGTCATCTTGTACACTTGGTTGTTTAGTGTCTCTTGCATAATTGATAATTTCTGGTGGGAATTAACATTTAATATAAAATATCCTACTATTTTGTGTCTGCTATTATATATGTCTGTTTTCTAAATATCCTTGTCCCTGATCTTCTACTCTCACTCCTTCCAGGCCCATGACCAACCAGTTCAGCAATTGTCACTGCCTAAGAGTTTGTAAATATTCTTACCTCAGGCCACTTTTGTCTCTAGGCCTATAGATTTATACCCAGAAGTGGGATTGCTAGATGACATTTTAATATTTTTACAAATCTCTATACGGCCTTTTTATGTTTGTACTAATATACATTTCCACTAATAGTACATAGAGTTCCCTTTTATCTACATCCTTGCCAACACTTGTTACCTCTTGCTTAAAAAATAATAATTTATTGTTATTCCCCTTGACCTTTTTCCCATTAAAAAGTTTTATTTACAGTTGACATTCAATATTATTTTATATTAATTTCAGGTGTATAGCATAGTGGTTAGACACATATATAATTTAAGAAGTGCCTATCTATTTTGGCCTACAAAGTTTCAGTTGAAAAATCAGCTAACAGTCTTATGGGAACTCCATTGTAGGTACTAACTGCTTTTCTCTTGCTGCTTTTAATAACCTTTGTCATTTTAATTATGATGTATTTGGTGTGGGACTCTGCGTTTATTTTGTTTGGAATTCTCTGTACTTCCTGAACTTGAATATCCATTTCCTTTGCCACATTAGGAAAGATTTCTATCATTCATTCATTCTTTCTTTCTTTTAAGATTTATTTTTATTGTTGAGAGAGAGAGAGAGAGAGAGATCAAAGGCCCAGAGCAGTCACAGTCTCCACAGTGGTAGATCATCAGTTTTCAACATAGTTTCATTCCACACAGCTGGATGTGGGGGAAGGTAGGGAGAGCTGAACTGGGGGCCTCCCATAAGGGAAGCATGTCTCAGATGAGCATATGGGTCCATACGGGCTAGGGCTGGGACTGGGACTGGATTTCCAGACCCTGTGGCCACGCAGCTAGCACTTAACCCGTTGAGCTATCCTGGCATCCCCCATTATTTTTTTAAATAGGTTTTCAATTTCTTGCTCTCTCTTCTACTTCTGGTATCAGGTGCCCTTATCATCTGAATGTTGGTATGCTTGATGCTGTCCCAGAGGCCCCTTAAACTATCCTCATTGTTTGGATTCTTTTTTCTTTTTGCTGTTCTGATTGGGTGTTTTCTGCTACCTTCTCTTCTAAATTGCTGATTTGACCTCTGCTTCATCTAGTCTGCTGTTAATTCCCTCTAATGTATTCTTCATTTCGGTTATTGTATTCTTCATTTTTGACTAGTTCTTTTTTATATTGTTTATCTCTATTTTTATGTTATCTCTTTGTTGAAGTTCTCCCTGAGATCGTGAGCATTCTTATTATACACAGTGTTTTGAACTCTGCATCTGGTCGATTGCTTGTCTTTATTTTGTTTAGTTCTTTTCCTGCAGCTTGTTCTGTTCTTTCATTTGGGACATGTTTCTTTGTGTCCCCATTTTAGCTGCCTCCCTGTGTTTGTTTCTATGTATTAGGTGGGGCTGCCATGCCTCCTGGTCTCGGTAGAGTGGCCTTATATAGTAGGTGTCCTGTGGGGCTCAGTGGTGCAGTCTCCCTGCTCATCATAGCTGGATGCTCCAGCTGTGTTGCTTGTGTGGGTTGTGTGAGTCCTCCTGTTGTATTTGAGCTTGGTTAGTGTTTGCATTTCAGTGGGAGAGAGTGAGCCTCAGGTTCATTGATGGGGAGGACTGGCCCATGACTACAGTGGAGGGGTTGTGGTGCAGGGGCTGACTCTACATAGCAGGATTCACTTTAGCAGGGTTCTGGTACCTTCCCAGTCTGCTCTTTGGGTGTGTCATTCTTGGAGGTGGCCAGGTGATGGTCTGGCTTGGTCCAAAGCTGGCCACTGGGCATGCCAGACCCATGGCCTCCTAAGAGGGGACCCACTGCATATCAAATTCAGCCCCAGACTATGACCTCCTGTTGTATTTGAGCTTGGTTAGTGTTTGAATTTCAGTGGGAGAGAGTGAGCCTCAGGTTCATTGATGGGGAGGACTGGCCCATGACTACAGTGGAGGGGTTGTGGTGCAGGGGCTGACTCTACTTGGGGCCATCTGGCATGAGCCACAAGGCAATCCTCAGATGGTGGCTACCCACACTGGGCTTGGATGTGCCTTGAGAGGCCAAGCAATGAACCATGGCCAGTTGTTACTGGTGCTGGGCTTAGGGCTGCTCAGCTATAGATACAGGACACACCAAAGCCAGATGCTGCTTTTGTTTGAATCTATGAACTTTTGAGAGATTTTAGGAAAGCCTGTAGCATGAGCCAAGGCTATTTGTTTGTACAGGAAAGCCACTGGAAGTGGCTGGGTGTGCCCAAAAGTTAGGTGTAGCCGAGTCTCAGAATCACCAGGTTGGGTGAAAAAATGTTAGTCAGGTTGATGGAGACTCAGACATCCAGCTACTGGTGTCTGCAAGCAGGGAGGGGGAGTATTCAATAAAAAACAATGGATTCCAACAGCTCCTGGACCTGGGAGATAGCTGCCACTCCAGCGCTCGCCCTGAAGCCATAAAACTCAGCCTCTTCTTGTATGTCCCTGGCATCTTTCAAGCTGCTGCCCCAGTGCTGGTGCTTGAAGCAAGTGAGTTGTCAGTGAATAAATGAGAAGCACCTTTAAGAGAAGCACCTGGGACTACAGTGACCTCCATCTCACGCAGCCACAATCTCCACTGGTTTTCACAACTGGATGTGATGGGGACTTTTCTCCTTGGTACTGCACTACTGGGGTAGGGAGCTTAGTGTGAGACTGGGCCCCCTTTCTCCCCTGGGTGTGGGGGGACCTCCACAGCCATAACCCTTCTGATTATTCATGATCACTCATGGGTGTGAAACAGCTCATTCAGCATGTCTGCTCCTCTTGCCAGTTTCAAGACAGCTTTTTTTAAAAAAGATTTATTTTTATTGTTTTTTGACAGAAAGAGAGAGAGAGAGAGAGAGAGAGATACAGAGACAGACAGAGAGAGGGGAGGACCCAGAACAGTCTCCATAGTTGCACATCATTGGTTTTTCCACATAGTTTCATTCCACAGGTGGGCACGGGGCTGCACAGGGCAGGAACTGGGCCGGGGTCGCACCCCGGTGAGAACTGAACTGGGGGCACTCCCCAGTTCAGCATATGGGTTCACACGGGCTGGGTCCGGGATTCAATCCTCGGTCCCCAGGACAGCAAAGTGAGCGCTTAACCCACTGGGCCATCCCGGCTTCCACTCAAGACGGCTTTTTATTTATGTCCTTAGTTGTAGGGCTTTGGTTTGTAGGCTATTCTCAATAGGCTATTCTCAATGATGGTTTTTCTGTGGTTTGGTTGTAATTTTGATGTGGTCATAAGAGGAAGTAAGCACAGCACTAACTGACTCCACCATCTTGACCAAAAATCCTGTTATCTCTTGCTTTTTGATGATAGCCATTCTAACAGGTGTAAGGTGAGATCTTTTGATTTGATTTGCATTTCCCCAATTATTAGTGATATTGAGCAACTTTCCATGTTCCTATTGGCTATTTGTATGTCTTTTGGAAGAATATCTATTCATGTTTTTTGCCCATTTTTTAATCCATTTCCCATTTAGAAAAAAAAGAAGTGTAGCTGACTGCTGTATTCATTTAATTTTACATAAACATGGTCTTTGAGGCTGAAGCAAATCTGACTGATTTTCAATGTGAAAATAAAATATAAAAACTATTTTTGGGAGGATCCAAGATGGCAGCATGAGAGGAGAACGCCGATAACTGCCTGGGAAGGGCCTTGTGAACAGAGGGGAATCCACAGGGGAAACCCTGAGAAGAAACCTCAACTAAGAGAACCACACAACACGGAACAACACCCAAAGGTTAGAGAAAAAAGGGGAGAGCGGGAGAGGAAAAGGGAAGCAGCGGTTCGGGGACAGAGACTCGGAGCGCGGCCC
>PVKE010020244.1:0-10397 GCA_004027555.1 Craseonycteris thonglongyai
GAGAGAGAGAGAGAGAGAGAGAGAGAGATACAGAGTCAGAGACAGAGAGAAGGGGGAGGGCCCAGAACAGTTTCCATAGTTGCACATCATTGGTTTTTCCACATAGTTTCATTCCACAGGTGGGCAGGGCTGCACAGGGCAGGAACTGGACCAGGTGAGAACTGAACTGGGGGAACTCCCCAGTTCAGCATATGGGTCCGCATGGGCTGGGGCCGGGATTCGATCCTCGGTCCCCAGGGCTGCAAAGTGAGCGTCTAACCCACTGAGCCATCCCAGCTTCCCCCGTGGTGTTATTCTAAGCCCCTAACATTTGGGGTAATTTGTTACACAGTAGATAATCAACACACTATCCTTTCATACAATAACACATACTTTAATTTCTGGAATTCTTCAATAAGGCTTGATTTCTGCCCAGGAGACATCCTTGCAAAAATGGTTCCATTCACTAGAATCTAAAGAGAAAAACTCTTGCAATAAAATTAGAAAGAATACTTTAAAATAAAAGAACAGCCCTGAAAAATCACTGCTGGCCACCGTTTTAATATAGCATTGGGTGGTATGTCATTGGACCAAATGTTAGGGAAGGGAAAAAGGGGATTTAATGCTTTAATATTTAACTTTCACTTTCAGACCTCCATCACAACTCTATTATTTCTTTCCAGGCCATTATTCCAAGATGGGCTGACCTCTAATTAATAATAATAACCAAAAAGCAGCAGGGCGTATGGGACAAAAATGCTTAAGGAAATACAGTTCCCTTTACTAAGTACCATCTCCACAATTGCAGTATAGACAGAGAAAGGAGTGACAGATGGGGAGTTGAGAAATAAACTAATCCCAGCTCTGTCCCAGTCGGCTGCACAAACCTTCAAGAAGCGACCTAACCTCTCTGAATCTCAGCTTTCCCATCTCTACAATGAGGAACTAGACTCACAGCTTTCTGGAAGCCTTTGGGATCTCGATTCTATGGTCCTTGACTGGTAAAATGACGGCATTCTCAAGATAATAGCTAACAGATGGTTGCTGTCCTGGGCTTGTGCCCCACTTATCTCCTTTACACTGACAGCACCACCTAGACAGCACTTTGAAAACAGACAGGCAGAGGATAAGCTAAATGATTTTGAAAATAAACTGTGGGGTCTTTGTTTCCTCTTGCTCTAATTCAAGAATCCAGATAAGAAGGGGAATGGAGCTCAGCCTGACACGAGCTGGTGGTTTTCAGAGAGAAGCTGACCCTCAAATCAGGCAGCACGTTTGGATTATCTGGATGTTCTCCCCGTTGGGGAGGGACACGGGGCAGTACCAGAACTCACACTCTGAAGAGCAGGCCATGCGCATGCTCAGGACCAAGTAGGTGTGGGTGGGGCCAGGAAACCAGAAGGGCGGTGTCTCTGTGCGGTGTTTATTTTCTAAGGATGAGACGACCTCAGTGATTCTCAGTCACTACTCTCTTCTCCTTCTTTGCCTCAGTAATTTGAGGAGGAAAACAAAACACTTCATTTTGCCAGTACTTACTTTTGGAAGCAAGCTGTTGAAATGCTGAAATAGCACTTGGTATGATTTCCCACTCATTGCAAAATGATAACAGCACCCTCTTTCTCCAGCGGGCACTGAACTGTTTCCAATATTAATGTAGGTTTCCTAAAAGCAAAAGGCATTATTTCCGTGTTCGCTCTTAAAGGCTGTCTCTGCTTTCCTATGGCTTATGGGAGGAAGTATATTCATATTTTATAACCATAGGAGGACCAGAAAATGCATACTGTGTAATATGCCCACGGGACTAAGACTTATGTGAAGAGGACACTCAAAATGTCTTCCAAATTTATAAGAACATGCGATCTTTTGACAACATGATACCTCGGATCCTGTCTGAGAGAAACTATGTGGGATGTCAGCCTACCAAGGAAATTATTACCAGGTATCAATTAGTGATTCCAAGAGGAACAGAAACATTCTTCCCTCCTCCTCCTCATGCAATCTTTCACTTCCTAAGACTGCTTACGAGTCATTCCTCCAAAAATCGTGCCCCAATATCTTCACTCTAAAATAGGCAGACTTTTGTTTAGAGCCTAAGTCCTAGTAGCTCCTGACCTCTTCACACCCCGGCAGGTAGCCTGTTCCCTTAGGGTGCCCAGATCCTCTCTCATGCCCTATGTTCCACGGCAGCAGCACAACTCCTTTTCTGAAACCCTCTCCTCCTGTCTTTCAGCTGAGTGTCCCCTATCGCTGTGTTCTAGTCCCACTTGCTCTGCCCAAGGAAAGCATCTGATGAATGCATAGGCACTCGTGCTGTCAACAGGTGATAATGGTGTTTCATACAACTCTTCTCAGAGGGCCTTACATCTGTGTAGGATTCTAAATTCAACTAGGACAAAAGTGAGAAAATTTTATTCATTAGAGGAAATCATCTTAGGGACAGCATCGTATTTGGAAGAAAAAATATTTCAATGCATTGAATTGGAAGGCAAGGTGATACACCCCCTCCCCTTCCAACTCCCATGGTGAAATAGCCAACAAATGACTGGCCCTAGAGCAAGGTGACCAGACGTCCCGCTTTTGGCAGGACAGTCCCGATTTTTAACGATTTGTCCCGTGTCCCGCAGTGTTTTAAAAAAGTCCCGATTTTTGGAAAGAATGCACGACAAGTCAGGGAACGGCAGGAGATAGACCAAATTTTTAATCAAGAACCCCCTCCCCCCCTGGTCAATGGTGTCCCGCTTTACCAATGTTAAAATCTGGTCACCTTACTAGAGCAAGCTTGTCCAACCTGTGGCCCACGGGCCACATGCGCCCCAGGACGGCTTTGAATGAGGCCTAACACAAATTCATAATTCTTAAAACATTATGAGATTTTTTTGTGACTTTTTTTTCTTTTGGGTCATTTTATATCATTAGTGTTAGTGTATTTTATGTGTGGTCCAAGACAATTCTTTTAATGTGGCCCAAGAAAGCCAAAATACTGGACATCCTGGCTCTAGAGCACTCCACATAAGGCAAGGACAGGGTTCCTTTTGCTTTTACTAGGAATGGGGAGAGAAAGTGTGGTGGGAAGGAGCCAGAAAGGAGGAGAAAAGCCTGCGCTTGTGATGTGTCTTCTCCCAGCAATGACCCAAACTTCACTACAGATATTAGGCTCACAAATGGGCAGTGTAAGTGGACTATTTGATAAAAATTCGCGGGAACCTGGGTATCGTCACACAGTGAAACTGAAGCCATAAGCGTTGATGTGGAAGTGAGTGGGTTTGCAAGGGAATCAGCACCAGAGAGCTGTCCTCTTTCATAGCCCATGCACTGGGGTTTGACTCAAACTAGAGCACTTAGTTACAGGGTAAGGGCAGGTCCACTCTCTATAGTTGTGTAGTTTGTGGATTGAACAAAGGCCTTAACTATCCAAAACTCTACACTTAACTATCCAAAAGGAAGGGAGCATTTGTGTCATTTATCACCTGAGGACTAGCTCTTTAAATTCACATGAAGGTAGAGGTGCTACATTTAGTGATGGAATGTCAGGCTAAAGCCATCCCCTTCAGACAAAAGAGCTGTCCTATCCCAAGTGTGCAGGGAGCTTACTCTCTAGAGAAGCCGACACCTGCTACCTGCATGTCACAGGCACAGCAGTCCAAATGCCCATGGACTTGGGTGGAATCAAAGAGATCTGAATTTGATTTTCTACTCTGCAACTTGCCAGTTGTGTGTCTTGGACAAATTTCTCTCCAGGTCTCAGTTTTTTCATTTGTAAAATAAATACTTTGCTCAACTGTATGGGGTAGCTGTGAGGATTATATAGGAATTATGGATGTACATCTGTGGTTCTCAACCATGACTGCCCATTGGAACCACCAGGAAGAAGGGTGATGTCTGTTTCCAGCCCAGAGATTCTGGTTTGATCTGTAGAGCTTGGCATTGGAAGCTTAGTCATCTTCCCGGTGATTTCTACTTGCAGCCAGGGCTGAGAAGTGCTAGTGGTAATGCTGAATGCTTTGCAAACTGTGAAACTCTGGACAGATGTAAGGCATTATTACTCTGGTGACTTGTGATGCTGAGAGAAGGTTGCCTTGGGCCAGGGCTGTATAACATCAGACCCAGCCACGCAGAGGCACTCTAACATTTGCTTACATTCTTCTCAGGTCTGTTCTCTTGGCTCTCGACCAACTGCCAGGTCACAGAGGCAGGAACACACTCTTCTGGTTCACTGGCTTCAACAAGAATCACTTGGCTCCCTCGAGGAATCATTTCAGAATTCTTTGCAACAGTAATGGCTGTTTGCAGGTTGTCACCTAGATGACAAAGAAAGTTGGTTTGCTTTGTACATAAACCTCTCAGCAACCAGAATTGAGCTCCCCCTCCTCTGAGTGTCTATATCACTTTGTTGCTGTTTTGGAGGGGTGTTTATCACTTTAAACTTATAAAATAAGTTTATCACTTATTTTCTAACTACTGTAGACTCTCAGCTAACCAGCACCCATGGGAATTGGTAGATAGATATTGGATAAATGTTAGTGGGGTCTCCATTAACCAGAACTCAAGCAGCTGGCACTCTCTAGCAACCAGCAAAATCTCAAGCAAGAGCTAAAAACTTTTTGCTGGTTACTTGAGAGTACCAGTTACTTGAGTTCTAGTTAACGGAAAGCACTAACTGTATTTATCTTCCCTTCTGCCCATGCTGCCTGCCCCTAATGGCTGAACACTATGTCTGCACGAGCCACCTAATAGCATCATGTCCTGAGCACCGCATATTTCCAAACCAGGCACAAAGCAATAAAACGTTTAGCAATTTGTAACTAATCCTTAGGAAACCAACAGCTCTTGGCAGTGAAGGTAACATGGCCTGATCTGATAGCATAAAACCATCCTTAGGCTCTGGATTCCAGTTAAGCAGAGAGAAGAACACAGTGCTGGGCCATGGTTGGATCTGACCATCTCATGCCATGCCTGGCCCCACTGCCCTAAAGGACAGTACAACAGAGCCTGACACACTTCACACAGAGGTCTGACTGGAGCTCTTGATAAAAGCACATCCATTCTTGTGTTTAAACATTTACTGTGAGCCCTTTAGCACTGTGTTGATCCTGGGTAGCAAGAGTGGGCATTAGAAAAAGAGAATAATGGGATGCCAGGATAGCTCAACAATTGAGGGTTTGCCTCACAATCATGAGGCTGGGATTTGATTCCAGGCCTCGGCCCGTGCAACCTAATCTGCTGAACTGTGGCACAGCTGGTAACCACTGGGATGGCTTGGTGGCAAAGGTTCTTGTCCCCTATATGGGAGGTCTCCCAGTTCAGTTTTCAACTGTGAGGCCCCACATCCACCTGTGGAATGAAACTATGTCGCAACTAATGATGTACAACTATGGAGACTGACTTCAGCCCTCCGCCCCTTCTCTCCTTCTGTGTGTGTTTCTCTTGCTCCCTCTCTCAACTTCTCTCAAATAATAGAACAAAAAACTGAAATCTTTAAAAAAGAAGGAAGAGAATAAGATATGGTTCCTGCCTCCAAAGCTCATGGTGGTGTTGGGGGAGCTACACAGGTAACTGGACCCACAGGGTAACAAATTTGACAGCATAGTATTTTTTTCTTCCTGTCTCAGTCACAGGAGCTCAGTCAAATCACATGATCTTGTTTATATGCCTGGGATACATTCAACTTGTCAGGCCTCCAGAAACACGTACCGGTAATCATCACGGTCCTGATGCGGGCGTCACTCAGTTCCTTCAAGACTGGCTTGGTTTCCTTTTTCAAGCGATTCTCCATTATGAGAAATCCCAGGAATGTTAACTCTGATTCTACCTTCTCCCTTTGGATTCAGGAGAAAGTCAATATTAAAGCTTATTTCAGGGGATGCCGGATGGCTCAGTGTGTTGAGCACTCATCTCACAGACACAGGGTCCGAGGATCGTATCCTGCCCATGCAGACCCATATGCTGAACTGGGGTATAGCCCCCAGTTTGGTTCTTGGCAGGGGCACACCTCCCATGCGGGAGGCCCCCAGCCTGGTTCCTACCCTGTGCAGCTCCACGCCCACCTGTGTGGAATGAAACTATGTCAAGAACTGATGATGTACAACTATGGAGACTGCTCTGGGCCCTCCCCCCTCTCTCTGTCTCTCTGTCAAAAACAATAATAGTAAATCTTAAAAAAAAAAAACAAAAAAAACAAACTTATTTTGATAGTCTCAAGAGTTGGATTATTTGTAAAATTTCTGTTTCATCAATGCTCATGTTTAATAAATAAAAAAGAACCCAAGAGCTTATAATGAAAACCAAAAGACTCTCTCCATACTACTTCTCCTTTCCAGAGTCAGCAATCACTTTTATACCTTTTAGCTGTTGCTTTTGGTTTTCAATTCCATTTTTTACAAACAATATGTTCATCTCCCAACTCTTCAGTTGGTTTTTAAATTTTTTGTTTTATAGATACCGGTATATATATAACAAAATTACATATATATATATATATATATACATATGTATGTGTATATATATATATACATATATATATTACATATATATATAACAAAATTATATATATATATATATATATATATATATATATATATATGTGTGTGTGTGTGTGTGTGTGTGTGTGTGTGTGTGTGTGTGTTCCAAAACCTTTTCTGAGCTTGTAATCATTTCAATGTATTAGACAATTATTAGGTACCTATTGCATAGAGGATACTATTGTAATCATTAAATCTGGAGTCATTCATTTCAGCGTCTGTCTGTAACCTCCAGTAAATACATGGTATTCATCAAGGATTTGAATAATTTTCAGTATTTAAAATTAATAGCTTGGAAATATAATTCAAACCTAGATGGGCACACAATGAAGACACTTCTCTTTGGAGTCAAGTGTAAGTTGCTGCATTCACTCAAAAGTCCATTCACTAAATAACTACTTTATTTTTTATCTTAGTTTAGGCACTTCAGTGACTACCCAGATAATCAGATATAAATCCTGCCTTAGTAATCTCAGAAAATATTATAAAGGAAAATCTACCTTAATTCAGAACTTCTTAAAACTCCATCATTTAACTTCATCAATTTCCATTATAAATTAGATTCATATTTTCTCATTACCTAGAACTAAAAGAAAAATCCAAAAATCTTCTCACCACTTTATTCTGATTTCTATCTGTATTTTATAACTTCCCCTTGTTCACTTTAGGCACTTTGGCCTCTTATGACTACATTTCTAGCAAAATCCTGTGTCAGGGCCTGTGCATCCACATTTCCTAGTGCCTGCAGTGCTTTTCCTTGGATATCAGCATGTCTTGCTCCCTTATTTTACTAGAATTTCTATTCAAATGTGACCTCCTCAGAGGACTTCCCTGATCACCCCATGTAAAATGGCATCCTCTGTTATTTTTATTTAATCCTCTTAACCTACTTTACTTTTTCCTTCAGGGCATTTAATCACGACTTGACAATGTTGTATGGATTTATTATCCACTTCCCCCAATTAGGATATAAGCTCATGAGGGCAAGGATTTTATTTATTCACTTCTGATTTCTCTGTGCCTTCAAGAGCATCTCCCACAGCCAAGCCTCAATAGAACTTTGCTAAACCAAAGAAAGGGGAAAACTTGATAAGATACTCTGTTTTTTAGTTCAGTTTATTTATTTGTTTATTTTTAATGTCATCTCAAGAAACTCTTCTACTCCCTATTTTCTGATGGCAGTTTTTTGAAAGTTTTTCATTTTTCTAATTAGAAAACTTTGCTAAATATAATCTGATTCTAAAAAATATCAATTTGTTGTTTCTTTACCTTGTTTGAAAATAGTCATTAAATTCTAAGAAGCACAGTAGGCTTCTGATATCCTCTTGGAAAAGCCGGATGGTTGGAAATCTAGCATATTTTATCCTCATTTTCTCATTTTGTTGTATTATAATTATGTCTGTCTCACTAGTGGCTTTCATGTGAGAACATTACAATTGCATATGTATGTGGCAGCTGGGTGGTGGCTACCCTCCACGTCAAGCTACATAAAGCTTCTTCACACATGACCTTAACATTTGTTATTAAAATTTGTGTCTTGAAAAATTATAAAATCCTGTGTGTAATGGGTCTTTATGCTTGCTCAAGAATAGCTAACACCTTGAATGTTAAATCTCATAGTGCTGTTCACATGTTTCAAAATGAGCTTTGTGATTCTATATAGAAGATTAAAAAGTCATGGCTGAAAGGCTCGTTAGAGATTACCCAATCCTACATTTTATATATCAGGGAAATAAGCACAGTGGAAGAAAGGAGCAATGATTACTGATCATATTAGAGTAGATTGACTTATGTTGTAAAGAGCAGTGTTGAACCAAGAATATCAACATTTTATGCAGAGGACTTAATTTGGCAAAAATGCATACCTATCAGAAATACAAAATCAAAAATAACTAATGCATAGATAATATGTTATTTCAAATTTTCACAGTGTTTTGCAATTCCTTTGTTAGAGACAATTCTGAAACAACCTTTAAAAACTGAGAAATATTACAAGAAAAAATAATCTACAGATTATTCTCTAATAAGAACAATTCATTCTTTTAATGTAATTAAGAACACTGAATTCTGTTTTCTATAAGGACCTCAGTTTGCATTCACTACTTCTCAGGACCGGAGGCAGGTATATTATTGAGCACTGAAAGAAACAAAGTCTAAAGGCTTCTGGAAGACTTTCAATGTGCCCACTGTCTCCTTTCTTAAACCCCTCTGTATGTAGGACCCCCAAGCCAAACAGCCGTATATTATTCTGAGGTTGTAGGAGGTTGGTTGTTTTTGGTGGGGTGATGGAATTCAGGGCAGAGCTAACTCATTGGCATCTGGGGATCAGGAGATCTCAACTGACTTCCTTGTTCTGTCACTAACCAGCATCGTGACCTAATCAAGTCTTCCCCAGTGTGGCTTACAGATGCCTATCTCTGAATTAGAGACTGGATGAGATTGATTTTTCCTCTCTAAGAGCTTTCCCAGTGATTTGAGCTGCCTATCCATCTCTCTCCCAGCCCCCTTCAGTTTATGTACACAGAGTCTGTGCTACTGTTGATTTCTGAGTTTCATACCTGGATAAACTCTCCACTTCTGAAGGCTTCCCCATCCTCAAGACTTTATGGGCAAGGGCAATGACACGGAAGCCTTGCATTGTGTAACTCCTCAGCTCCTGTGAGAAATTCTTGGGCACTGCCAGGAGAAAAGAGAGAGGTAAATGTAAGGTCACACTGAAGGTCGCCCAACTCCTAAACAAGACTCTGGGATTTAGTCACTGTATGTTGTTTTAACTTTCACTCCATAAAAATGCTTTAATAGACAAACTACAGCTTCAGTTAAAGACCACAAACAACTTTATCAATGTGTTCTTATTACACGGACAGAAATGAATGCTAAAGATGTTCTGGTCATCAACTGGGTATCAAATATGCTGGCTGGGTTCAGTAAGGACAGACTTCAGGACTGTGTCAACCTGGATGACATGCAGAAAATCGCTGATTCTCTAGATCAAGGGTCAAAGCACTACAGGCAAACTCTGGCCCATCACATGTTTTTATAAATAAAGTTTTATTGGAACATAAAACAAATGAGCCACACTCATTTGTTTGTTTATTGTTTATGGTGCTTTGGGCCTACAATGGAAGGGTTGAACAGTTGAAACCAATACAATGAAAGCTGCAAAGCCTAAATTATTTATTACCTGACTCTTTACAGAAAAGTTTGCCAATCCCTGCTTTAGATAATGAATGATAAAATGCCAACATTTCTGTATTTTGATGTGGCAATCATAACTAATATTAGTATATTTATAAAACCTTTATGGTTTATAGTTTACCTATAAAGGCATTAGAAAGAAGCACAGTATAATTGGAGGTGTGGTGGCTTAGGTAGCAAAACACCTGAGTTCTAGTCTCCATACTACAACCAGCTAGCTCTCTGACCTTCAATTTTACTATCTATAAAAGGGGAGAGGTTGTGGATCTCTATGTAGCCATTCAGCTCAGATTTTCTGTAATTCTAAAATAATGCTGGAGGTGGAGACTGAATTTCAAGAATATTCCTAGCTCTCATTTCTTAAGTATGGGTGGGGGGAGGTGAGGGGGGAATCACTGAAGATGATATTAGCATATGCCAAGATCACAGTTAGGACAATAAGAAAATTTAGAAGGGCCACCAGAAGGATGAGAGGTAGCATGGGGCAGGCCCAAACTTCTACTGATAGAGCATGGAAAATAGTTATCAGTTAAAACTTCAAGAAGATACTCATATCTGTATGGCTAGAAAAAACAAACAAACAGAAAAGAACAACCAAGTATAGACCATCAATCTGTGAAGGACAGAGTTAATGGGAGCTACACAGAAGACCAAAGTCAGAAAACAGGGGGCAGGCACTTCTAAGGTACAAAAAACTCCAAA
>PVKE010020244.1:10497-27769 GCA_004027555.1 Craseonycteris thonglongyai
AAAAAAAAAAAAAAAAAAAAAAAAAAAAAAAAAAAAAAAAAAAAAAAAAAAAAAAAAAAAAGAAAAAAAAAAGAAAAAATCCAATTTTATCCAAATGAACACATTTTAATGCAACAATATTCTTTTAAATCTGGGCTGCTGCTTTGAGGGTATATATGTTAATAAGACAAAGAAACAATATAAATCAGCTCAAAATCTGGCCCAGAAAGATAAAATTGCTGTGAAGATGATCAATTATTTTGCTCTAATGCCATATAATTTCCTCGAATCACTCTTCTTTTCTAAAAGATTTATATTTTCTACATTCTCCTTTCATCGATCTCTCTGAGGCCTTCAAGTGATGCCAGCTCCCCGGAGGTGGCAGAGCACCCCATCTGCAGAATTAGTCTAGTGTCCCAACCTGTCCCTTTGGTCCCCTCCTCTGAATGCTCCTCATTCTCACCCACCCTGGCTCTCTGAGTCCTGCGTAGCTCCCTGTCCCGACTCCTGATGCTTGCTTCACTCCTCCTTCCCTGACACTCCATTGTGGCTGGGCTTTCCTGGCTGGACCACAGCAGAGTACTTACTGTTTGCCTTGAAATCATCACCTCTGCCTTATCAAATCTACTGGTCCCTCTTCCCACTCAAGGAGAAAACAGCCACCTTCACATTCATTGATTTAGGTTCACTGGCTTTATGTGTTTGGGGCTTTTAAATGCTTTAGCTCCTGAAAGAAGCAGGTGTCACTGAGTACCTGTTTCAGACTTGCAGAACGTGGCCAGCATCTCTGGGGCACCCTTCATGTAGACATGGAAGTGATCCTCCCCTGCCAGCTGAGCAACCACTGACATCCTCTGCAGACTCGAGGAGAAAGGAAACTGGCGCAAGAAGGCGATGGCTTCCACGGGACTCTGCAAGTGGACCAAGAAAGGGGAGCTTAAGAAGCTTTTAAGTGAGATTGAGCAGATGCACATGAACAAATATGGTTTCTTCTGCAGGAAGCCCAGGGACAACACAAAGAGGTATGCTTATCACAACACTGGTATTTTTCTGGCTGCCTCTAAGGCAATTCCCTCATCCATTTGTCTGGTTTTCAAGGCTTTTCCCCTGGGCTACCTGGAGAAATCTTAATCACCTTCCAGGCCAAGCTCACAGGTCACCTCCTCTGTGGTGCTTCTCGCTCCCAGAAACAGTATTCACTCCCACCCCAGGCCCTTTATTATAGCACTTGGCACACTGTGTTATACTCATGTGCATCTTTGTCGATTTTTCTCCAACACAGAGCCCAACATGTCTAGCTTTGAAATCACTTGGTCCCTTAGCACCAAGCACAGTGTTCTAGCATACATAAGCACTCAGTGAGTGTTGAATAAATTCATGGATCAATTCATGAGCGAAAGAATGAACAAACCAACTATGGGCACCGTTGGGATAAGGCAAAATAACAGGAATAGAAATATATGTGAAAGTCAGGGGAGTTTCACCAGTTTAAATGGGAAAGAGCTATATAATATAAAGAAGAAAATCATACCTGACTAGCTTTCGGTCCTGGTTTTATTATGATGTTTGATTCTGACATCCCAAATTTGCCACAGTCTACATTGCAATATTCCATTACCTGTTTTAAAATTAAACCATTCATAAGATTCCTTAGAGAAAAATAATAAGAAAAAATTTTCTCTCATTTGCATAACTCTTTAATATTTTCAAAGCTCTTTTTACATTCTTTCTCTTCTAGGCCAATTATCTTAATACCATCATTGTTAAATTTCTTTTGTGTTGATTTAGATTAAAGGAAATTATTGTAGAATGTCAAAAAGCCAAGAATATTGTGACAGTATCTTAAGTAACTAGCTACAGGCCAATGTCTCTTCCTAAATGGTATGTCTAGTAACATTTCAGTGGAAATCTACTTATTCTCTAACACAGCTGAGCACATTAGCTCTCACATGAGTTAGGACTGGATCTTGGGATAAACATGGGACTATTTCTTATGCTATATCTATACTATTAGCCTAATTAGTTAGCTAGAGAATTAGCAAGTTAGCTGCTAGAAAATGAGAAGGCATATTTTTTTTTTTTTTTTTTTTTAATTTATTGTTAAATTTGATGAGGTTACATTGGTTGGTAACAATTAGACAGTTTACAGATGTACAAGTCCACCTCACATCATTCATGCATCGTATTATGTGCCCATCACTCAGTATCAGTTCCCCTTCCATCACCTTATATCTAGTGCCCACTCCCACCTCCCACCATATTTAAAAATGGTTTGTATTCTTTGGATAGAACAACAGTATAAGATATACCATCTGAGGAACAAATATTAACATAATATACGGGAAAAGCAGTCATGTATATGAATAGTAGAAGCCAGAAAACAGGAGAAAAAATGTGCTCTCCCCTCTGTTACTTGTTTAACTGTGGGGACATCACTTAATTTTTCTCAATCTCAATTTCTTCTGAAAAATATCTGGACAGTCCTTCTATGCTAAAATTTATATAATCCATATGGACATTTCTCCTCCCACCTTATATAATGAAAGGTTCCTAACTATCAAAACATGTTTAACTCAAGGCTACTACTTCTCACCCAACTATAAACTCAACCAATAATCTTGCACTTTTATACTTTGTTTGGGGGTGAATATAACTGTTTTTAAAAACATTTCTTACAGAGCTAATACTATTTATGTTTCTACTCAAGACCCTAACTTGTCTCTCATTTGTACAGATATATCAATCCTCCTCTGATGGAGAAGGTGACACTGGTAGAACCGGCATCAGAGTTGCATATAGTAATGATGACCCTGTGCAACTCATTATTGTGTTAACTCTAGTAATGCTGGTAAGAATGTTTCTTCTAATAATTACACTGAGTCCTCTCCATTAAGATCCAGGAAAATGAGCACTGTTTTGTCTTGGTGTCAAAAATTTCTCCACAACAAATGCTCTAATTCTAACTTAACTAATAACAGAAATTTTCTATTTATTAGGTTTACCCTATTCTTATACGTTGATCTCTAGAAAGCTACAAATTTCCTACTATGCCTTTTTAAATTAGCCTTTTTGTGAGATGTACTTCATATCTCCAGAATTGTTTGTTTCCAGAGACAGGGAGAGACAGAGACGGGGGAGGACCCAGAGCAGTCTCCATAGTGTATGTCATCAGTTTTTGACATGGTTTTGTTCCACACAGGTGGGGGGGGGGGGGCATGCAGGATGGGAACCAGGCAGGGAGCTTCCTGCATGGGAGGCATGTCCTCTCGAGCTGGGAGCCAAACCAGGGCCTCCCACATGGGAAGCTCACCCCAGCAAGAACTGAACTGGGGGCCTCCAACATGAGAAACACACCCCAGTTCAGCATAGGGGTCTGCACAGACCACGACCAGGATTAGATCCTTGGACCCCGGGCCTGCAAGGCAAGCACTTACCCTGATGAGCAATACCGGCATCCCATTTGTTTCCCTTTTTTTTTTTTTTAATGCTGTATTTTTTTTGTTTGTTTGTTTTTTAATATATTTTTACTTATTTATTTATTTTGACAGAGGAGAGAGAGAGAGAGAGATACAGAGACAGAGAGAGAACCGAACCGGGGAAGCTCCCAGTTCAGCACATGGTTCCGCACGGGCCGGGGCCAGGACTCGATCCTCGGTCCCCAGGGCTGCAAAGTGAGCGCTCAACCCACTGAGCCATCCCGGCTTCCCCTGTTTCCATTTCTTTACAACTCTGTTTAAAATACTATCCTGTACTTGATGTATCATTGTAAGGAGGTTTAGAACATTGTTTTTTTTAGAGGGCAGCAGTATGTAATTAGCTAACTAGTTAATGAATAAATACCCTCCATTTGTTGGGCACTTTAGAATACACACAACCCTTTTGAACTCATAGTTTCAATGCTCACCATAAGTCTGTGGGTGAGGAATCATTATCCCAAATGCAGGGTCTTATTCTGGATTTGAGGCCACATACAAGAGACTGATGGAGTCCAGAGGTCTTCCAATCATGCTATGATAGCTAGCAGGATGAGTTTATAATCTTCAACTGCCATTCACTCTCAGCTCCGAAAATTGAACCAGTTGGACTAGAGTCCTCCAGTTTGGAGTCTAGACCTCTGCTGTCAAATACAGTAGCCACCAGACACTTGTAGCTATTTAACCTTAAATTTAAATTAATTAAAGGAAATGAAAAATATAGTTCTTCAGTTGCCACATTTCAAATGCTCATTAGCCACATGTGGCTAAAGGCTACTACAATAGATGGTCCTGCTTTAGTCTACTGTTTCTTTGGTGATGTTTTAAAGAACGTTTGCTTTCTCCAAAACATGTTTTGGTCTGTGAATATGGTTTCTGTGGTCAAATAGGTTTGGTAGATTCTACATAACCTAGTCCCTCTTGAATATTCACAATGCACCAGAAATCTTGCAGTTAAGAAATCAATTTAGGGATACTGGGATGGCTCAGTGGGTTGAGTACTTGCTTTGCAGCTGTGGGGTCCAGGGACTGACTCCCAGTCCCAGTCTTGGACCCAGCCCATGGGGAACCATATGCTGAACTGGGGCATGCTTCCCATGTGGGAGGACCCTGGCCCAGTTTCTGCCATGCATGGCCCCACATCCCACTGTGTAAAATGAAACTATGTTGAAAACTGATGATGTACAACTATGGAGACTGCTCTGGACCCTCCCCCTTCTCTGTCTCTGTCTGTCTGTCTTTCTCTCTCTGTCAAACAATAAAAATGAATCTTAAAAAAAAAAGAAATCAATTTATTTTGTTTAAATGGCAGTTCCCAAATGCCTTTGACATGGAACACTATTGCATGCTGTACTCATTAGCAGAGTTCTTTGGAGCAGAGGCTGGGAAATTCAGGTAGGATCAGACTTTCATTCATGTATTATTTTAAATCTTCTCTGCATTTCAACCACAATTAGAAAACCTTTAGCACTCCCAGGAAGAATTTCTTCAAGTGTTCCTCATTCAGTTGAAGCATCGCCTTACCCAGGCAGTTCCCTCAAACATTTTGAGGTCCAGAGGGTCTCCCTGGATGGTCCCATCGAGAAGGATCAGAGAGTGGCAGCTGGCCATGGCAGCACACAGCGGGCCCCATGGCAAAGGCCTGCCTGAGGCAAAGCTGCAGACTTCCTGGAAACTGGTAGAGAAGATGATTAATAAGTTAAGGTCTTCAACAAAATTGTTTTTGCACATTGTTCCCCTTAAATCTTACTAACATAGAGCTTCAATACTATCTAACCCCTTTGCTGAAAACCTTCAATAGCTCCCCATTCTTTCTATGGTAAAGTCCAAACTCCTGAGCCTGGTATGTAAGGCCCTGTCTGCTCCAGTTCCATATTACCTTACAGATTTTACTCTTAGTAGTGTCTCTTATGTAACATTTTTCCTGAGCCAAGTCAAACTTCTTGATGTTTCTGTACTTGTGCTGGTATTTCCCTGCCCTTGAGGTCTTGTTCACCTGGTTTCATTTTCTAATGGGAGTATTCTTCCTGAAGATTGCTCTTCATAAAATCTTCCTTTGAAATGGATGTGAACTTTCCTCTCAACAGAATTTTCCACTGGTCAATCAATACATATTATAATTTCAGAGGGCTTAGATAGACTCACTGGGACTTTTGTCAGGCTACTTGCCACCAGCCCACATGGTGACAGTGTTGTGGGACAGCACATTGTGGGAAAGCTTGGAGATGATACCTGCAAACCCATCAGAGCTGGCTCTAGAAAGACACACATGCCAGGCAAGAAATCTGTAGGCCAAGCAGGTCCAACTTGGGGCCCAGAATGACTTTGAATGGGGCCCAACACAAATTCTTAAAACATTATGAGATTTGTGTGTGTGTGTGTTAGAGAGAGAGAGAGAGACTTTTTTTTTTTTTTTTTTTTTTTTAGTTCATCAGCTATTATTAGTGTTAGTGTATTTTATGGATAGCCCAAGATAATCCTTCTTCTTCCAGTACGGCCCAGGGAAGTCCAAAGTTTGCACACTGGTGTTCTAGGCCAATTAGAAAGCCTACTTTGCTGTTCTTTTTCCTTAAGTAAAAGCATAAACAGACTCTGAAATCTTTCTTTCGGCTTAGCCCTTTGGCTTTGGCCCCTGTTCCCTAAAACTCCTGGCATGGATATCCCGCATCTAAAGTCCATTTTCCTGTTTGGCAGTGGACTGCCTTAGTTTACCTCCAGTTTTAAAACTGAATAGTAATTGTATCTATTAATAGTTACGTCTACTCCCCCCATATCTTCAGAGTGCTAGGGGCAAGGGAGAAAGAGGAGGGGTGGAAACTACAAACATCCTATTCCCATTCCTGGCTCTGACCAGCAGGGCTCCTGCCTACCCGGAAGAAGGCCTGGCCCTGGCATTTGCTCCTCGCCCCAGGAGCAAAGACACATGAGTAGGGCTAGAGTCTTGGTAGTTCGTTGATGCCCAGACCAGGAACTTTCTAAAACATGGCACCACCTGTCTGTTGTAACTCTGTACCAGTGCTGCGCCTGGCCCTGTCACAATCTTAGGAGACCCAGCATGACTCCTTCAATGACAGCAGCCTCGGACACTGTTGAGTGACACAGTGGAGTACCCAGAGCTTAGAAGCAGAGACATCTCCACTCAGACCAAGAAGGCAGGTCTCAGCCTATAAAGGAAGGGAGCTGGGAGCTCAAGGACACTCTCTGGGGAGGGGTACCCCCTCCCTCACCTAGCTCTGTTCAGGGGTATTATCTCTGTGACTGCATTCACCCCTCCCTAATGCCAGCTTTCAGCCCATGTCTATAGAGATCCCCGTCACACCCCCTTCAAAACCCATCTTAAATGCTATCTCCTTCAGGTGGTTTTCCTGACCCTTTTGTTTTCAAAATTAATTTCTACCTTTTATGCACTACATTATTATAAAAACTAGGACTGTGCATTACATCAAGCAGTCATTATTATTTCTTCTTCTCTATTCTGATGTTTGTGCCTTCATGGGAATGCTTTCCACAGCCTGTGTTGTACGTGGAAGGTCGTGCATTTTCAGCTTTTGACCCTTAGAGTGGGAACTCTGAGGGAGGAGATGGAGCTTTTTTTTTTTTTTTATAGATTCTTCACACTAGCCACACAGGAATTTTGCAATTTTCACCCAAGCATAGTCCTGATTTTAGTCTTTGCTTTTCTTTTTTATTCATTATCTCCTTAATCATTCAACTCAGTTTATTCCATTTTTCATGTGGAGTTTGAAGGCCTACTGTCTCTGATTCTGAAATTAGAACTCATTTAATTAAAAATATTAGAATAATTGGGAGCTGGTTCCAGCCAATTATTATACAACTTTTATGGAATATTATCCCTCAGCCATGGAAGAATGGCTATGAGTAGCACCATGGCAGCTTCACCATCCACACATTCCGTCTCCACCAAGGTGCCTACCAGTTGTCAGCGGTAGGGACAGTCCCCCAGAGGTCCAGCCCATCTTCTGTAAGGGTGCCAGTCTGGAACAAAATTAGAGTTGGTATTAGTATAAGATTTAGAGCTTATAATTATATCATGATTTACAGAAATTAAAGTAGATTTAGTTGTCCAAAGCCTTTCCTTCTAAGCATCAAAATTTAAATCAGAGAAGGGCATTTGAAAGAAAGGTACAATAGGTGACAAATGATTCCCAAAAGACCATGTTAAGGGGATGCCAGGAAAGCTCCGCAGTTGAGTGCTTCCCTTAAAACTGGGAGGTCCAGGGTTTGATTCCCAGCCCCCACCTGTGAAACCCCATATCCTGAACTGTGGCACAGCTGGTAACAGCTGGGATGCCAGGGAAGGTTCTTGCCTCCCATGTGGAGGCCCCCAGTTCATTTCCTGCTTCCTGCTGCCACACATCCACCTGTGTGGAATGAAACCATGTCACAACAAATGATGTACAGCTGTAGAGATGGCTCTGGATCCTTCCCCGCCTTTAAATATTTTTTTAAAACAGGACCATGTTGATAATGAGATGATTCTAGTTACTAACCATTACGACAAATGCGTTTTGTTTTTGTTTTGTTACTGTTGTGACTTGTTAAAAGAGAGACATTCAGGGAAAGGGTATCCAACAGAAAACCAGCTTTGACTTTTAGTTGGCACTTGCTATCTTTCTAGAGCAGAGCTCAGAATTTTTCTTAATTTTTAAGATTATTTAGTTCACAGTGTGCCATCTGGTTCACACAATTTTCTAAAACATGGGGGACATGGCAACTATCCAGATGGATGACATGTTGATAAAGGGCTTTGAGACTAAAAAGAGCAACAAAGTGCTAAATATTAATTAATGTCCATAAGAGGGTTCTATTTCTAGAACAAGAGGAAAAGGGTGGGGTGATTTGATTTGCTGTATTATGGGAGTATTTGTCAGATAATGTAACAGGGATAACAAAATAGAACTGAGTACTATCACAAGACTTTTAATTTGCTGATTGCTTTCAGTTCACCATTAATAACAGAGCTCATGTCTTTACTAGATGCCTACCAGCTGTAGGCCTGCTTCACACCCGTTTGGAGTCAGGCATTGGCTACTGCTGGGTCAGCATTATTAAAGGAGAGAAGAGCATTACCAAGTGCTGGAAATATCCTGTTTCAACACTGACACTCAGGTCTTTGACACTACTTTTTAAAGGTCATCTGTAAAAAGACACTGAATTCTCTAGGTTTCTATCAAATGACATCTTTTATCATTATAGCACATCACATTAGCGTAGTGCTTTACAGTGAAGTGCTCACATGCTTTCGATTTCTTTACAACTTAATAGATAGGGTAGAGACATTCTCAGGTTACAGGTGAGTGGATCAGCCTCAGCACAATGACCTGTAGGTTGGGGAGAAAGAACCAGAATCCAGCCATCCAGAGTGTTCCACTGGACAACAGACGTTAAATGAACTTGGCAAAGCATGAGGAAGCACAAAGCCCAGACTGATTTCCAGATTGAACAATTAAGAAATACTCATTTTATTAATTCATTTGGACTCCACAGACAGCTAACATGCTTCTGTGAGATAGTCCTTGAAGAAGAACAACAATAAAAAAGCTTTTTGCTTCATTTTTCTCCTGCATTTTATAAAGGACCCAACCTGTGTATTTCCAAATCCCTTTGAATCGTTCCATTTCAAAGAGTTAGCAACTTACTCCAAACTCAGATGTTCTCCTGGTGATTACATTATGTTTTTGAGCATCAGTATTTTGAACATGAAATCAGAGATGCATGTTCATGATTTACAGAAATTAAAGTAGATTTAGCAAAACAGAAATGGGGCTATGTTATTTCTCAATGTGTAAATAACATACAATAAAACTGACCATAAAATAGAAAGAAAACTAAATTATCATTAAGGTCCTAAAAGGAATAAACTAGATAAAGAAAACCTCTTAGCATAAATACTAGACCGGACTTGGGCTGAATTGAATAAAAAGGACAGAACTTGTTTTAGAGAATTTATAACAAACCAATGTCAACTAGAAATATATATGGGAACAAATGTACTCAGAAGTTCAGTGGTGAATATCTTCCAAATTAAAATAACAGTAGATGGAAATCCAATTAATTGTGGAGTACTTTATTCCAACATCATGCTGATAGAGCTTTATAATGTGAAAGCTAGAAAGAAACTTAGAGATAATTGCAGTTCAACTGTCTTATCTTTAAAAGTCACACAGAAACTTAGTATCAAATTCAGGATTAAATTTCTCATTTTCCAATTTCCAATCAAGAATTCTTTGCACTGCACAATGCTGTCATTCCACCTGGAGCTTGGCCGGGTATGCTGAGGAGTGGTCCCTAACACAGACTAGCAAAGGAGCAGGTGAGGATGCAGAGGACAAGCTTTGTATGGCAATTTTGATGAATACCCTCTGGAAAAACTAGTTATAGAAAAAGCCAAATATGTAATAAAGATATTTTATAAATCTTCCTCCAAGACATTAGTGAGGCTGCTGGCTAGGTAATGGGAAGCCCTATCAGAAAATGTGCAAAGGGCTGTTATCTGGCCCTGAATCTAAAAGGAAGCTACTATTAAGTTAACCCTTCTGGTTCCTCATTGATAGCAACAGAAGACTTTCTATGCCAAAGGAAATTCAAAAAGACTAGGACTGAAATAATTTAAGAGCTATGGCCCTTCTAATTAGGGCCTAAGGTTTGTCAAGTCTGCTCATGGTGTCTCCCCACTTTGTCCTCTACTCTCCATTCTAAGGTGACCAGATTTTAACATTGGTAAAGCAGGACACCATTGACCGGGGGGAGGGGGTTCTTGATTAAAAATTTGGTCTTTCTCCCACCGTTTCCTAGCTTGTTGTGCATTCTTTCCAAAAATCGGGACTTTTTTAAAATGCCATGGGACGCGGGACAAATTGTGAAAAATCAGGATTGTCCCGCCAAAAGCAGGACATCTGGTCACTCTATTCTTGTCCCCACTGTCCAGAACACTGAGCAAGCTCTTTAGTTGACCCCAGAGAGCCAGTATTCTGTCCCAGTTCTATCCTCCTTCTGTCCTTTCTTACCAATTCTCCCAGACAGAACAACTAAAACACACCTATAAAAACATTACTAGTCTTCTTTAAAAAGTGAGAAGGGGGGAAGCTGAGATGGCTCAGCGGGTTAAGCACCCATTTTGCAGCCCCAAGGACCAAACATTGAATCCTGGCCCTGGCCCACGTGGACCCTTGTGCTGAACTGGGGTGTGCTTCTCATGCGGGACACCCCCAGTTCAATTCTCACCTCCTCTGTTGACCCCTGGCTTGAGGGGGCATGCCTCCCATGCAGGAGGCTCCCAGCCCAGTTCCTGCCCTGTGCTGCTGCCCGCCCACCTGTGTAGAATGAAATCATGTTGAAAACTGATGATGTATAACTATGGAGACTGCTCTGTGTCCTCCAGTGGGACCCACTGTTTCTCTCTCGCGCTCTCTCTCTCTCTCTCTCTCTGTCAAAAAAATAAAAATAAAAAGTGAGATGGGCTCCCAGTCTCCTTCATGACAAGGCCTCACTTCTTTGTTTGGCACATCAGCCCTGAGCAATTGCGTTTCTCCAAACAGCCCACATCCCAGCCAAACCCCTCTGAACCTGTTACTCATGCTACAGACCCTCACACCCCTGTGCTTCTGAGCTGCTCACCTTTGAGCTGGGAGCTCATTCTGTCAAACAACCAAAGCCACAGCAAAAAGGTGACCGACCTCCCACCTGTGGCAGGTAACTGCACCCTGATGCTTTGCTCATACCTCTATATAAGCATGCATCTCTCTGTGATACCATTATCTACACTTTCATTTACCTGCTCCCTCAGCTAGACCATGAACTACTCAAGGGATAGAAACATCTCATTAATGAAGCTCTCTGCCAATGTGGGCCAATTAAAAAGTGGCAAAGCCTTGATGAACCCATTTCAATTTGCATTTAAATGCAAATGACATGGAGGGAACAAGCCAGGTTCGTTGCAGTAAGACTGGCTTGCCTGAGCTGAGAGTGGGATCTGAATAGCAGGCAGCTGACATGGAGTCCCACCATGCCCCCCTTGGGAGAAGAAAGGGGTCCCAAGACATGTCCCACAACAGCAGTCCTCCCATCTGAACATACTCCTACTCTGCCATCTTTCAATGGCCCTAAACACAGAGACAGCCTTCCCTAGTTCTGAGCTGAGGTAACCTGGGGAGCAAAGGTGAAAAGATGGGCTGGAGTGAATAAACGCAGGATTTTGTCCACTCCCTCCCTCTTCTTAAAAGAAGCAGAGGAGAAAAGGAATACAATGGTACCTCGGTACTCATGGTTAATTGGTTCCAGGAGGCGCGACGAGTACCAAAAACAATGAGTACCAAATAAAATTTTCCCATAAGGAATAATGTAAATAAATTCAATGAGTTTCTAAACCAAAACTGATCACAGAAGCTAAGATAAGACCACAAGGAGATGTGCACAAGGCAAGAGCTACCACATAGCTGTTTGTTTCGGCTGGAAAGGCTAGCAGGTCACAAGGTCATCGACACCAACAAGTTCTAGCTTGTGTGTCGAGTACCAAACAAACTTGGAGTCCTGGGACAACATTTTCACGTCAAAATGCATCAAGTACCAAATTCAGTGAGTTTCAAAGTAGTTGAATGCCTAAGTAAGACTTCATGCTCACTTAAGCTCAGGACAGAGCCCTTCAGGGAATCAAAATGTTCCTCATATTTTTTGCCTGCAAAAGCCAGCCAGTCACAGAAGTTGTGACAGTAAGAGAGTGTTTTAAAACCCAAAATGGAAACAAAAATATTAAATGTCACAGGGAAGAAATTCATGCTGTGATGGCTAAGCCACTTCCTTAGGACTCCGTAAGGTAAGCTTCTAGAACACGACCTCACATTAGCTCCCTCTGGGCTCCCATCTGTAAAATGAGGGCACTGGAGGAAACCTTCTCCAAGGCCCTCCCTCTCCAGTTCCGCTGTGCCTTAAAATCATGAACCTCCAGCCTGGAAAGTGTCGAGCATACTTTGTCAAAGCACACGAGGTTTATCTGTCCGCACATGTTGATCCTCTGCGGGGAGATACAGAAGATTTGCCTTCTCATCAGCCTCTTTTGTGCATACACAATGCCTGTGGTCAGGGCAGCTGGGAGCACAGGAGGGACAGTCACAGTGAGGAGGAGCAGAGCCATGGTGACAGTATCTCTTGGAGAAACCTGGGAAGGAGAGGGACATAGAGGTTAGCCTAGCCGAGCAGGCTGGCACCCTTCCTGACTTCATCTCCTGCCAGCCCGTGACAGGAGCTCTAAAAGCTCAGAATATTCATAGCAAGTCGGCTCTCTTGGTGGGGCTGAGTGTCCTCCTGGCTGTCCCCAAAGAATGAAAAAATTGTCCCCCACTGCAGAACAAAGGACGTTCGCTACTCCATGTCCACCATGCCCTTCCCTGACTCTGTTTATCCCCACTTCGCATTCTTTCAGTTCAAAGTGCCCATCCCTCCTCTGCCCATCCACATCCCCTTGGGACTCCCAGGGTCCAGGGACTGGTCTCTATCTGTAACATTTCACACAGTGGTTTGACTCTTGGATTATCAATCTCTCTCTACCCCTAGCCTCCCCGGGCACAGCAGGCGTGACTTATTCTCTGTAAAGTCATCTTCAAATTCATCATAGTCATCTCTAGATAGAGGACCTAGCCCAGTTTCTGACACAGAGGAGGTAGGTGCTCAGCAGGCACATTGAATGAATGGCAACTTGATAAAAAGCATGACCAAGACTGTGCCAAGATCTCAATATATATCACCTGTTACAAGGAAGCCAATAATGATAAGAGCTTGTGCTCATGGGGCACACACAGGCACTGCATTACGCTTTACACATTATTTAGTTACTCCTCATAACTACCTGATGATGCAAATACTGTTATTTTCTCCATTTAACAGATAGGAAAACCAAGGCTTAAAAAACAAAAATCTTCCCCAGGGTCACATGCTAGCTAAATGCTAAGGATCTGAACTCTAGTCTGCATGACTCCAGGCCACCAACGTGTGACCAGCGTGTTATATTATCGAGCCAGTTCTTGTAGAGTCAAGATTTGGGGCAGCTCTGAAGAAGTTCACTAGGCTGATAAAGACAAGGCCAAGATCAAATGACAGGGTAGTTCGTTGTATTTCACATGCTCTAGATCAAGCTTGTCCAACTTGCGGCCCACAGGCCACATGTGGCCCAGAATGGCATTGAATGAGGCCCAACACAAATTTGTAAAATTTCTTAAGACATAATAAAATTTTTATGGAAAAAAATTTTTTTTTTTTGGCTCATCAGCTATTGTTAAAGTTAGTGTATTTATGTGTGGCCCAAGACAATTCTTCTTCCAGTGTGGTCCAGGGAACCCAAATGGTTGAATGCCCCTGCTCTAGATATTAATGACTCTACACTCTACAACCTTGCCTAGGATTTTATGAAATTACCCATAATTTTGGCCATAAAGTCCTCTTTTGAGAACCGGAAACACAGATACGTGTTCATTAGCAATGGCTACTGGATACATCTTTGGTCCAACCTCAGTTTATCACAAAATGCATCATTCCCTGCTTTTCCCAGCCACAGTGACAGAGTTGTGATTTTCAGGACTTGGCCCTTCTAATTCTGAGCTGGTGCAGACAGAAGCAATCAACAAGTTCACAGGATTTGACCCATGGGATGATGGGGACTGCAATTAGCACTGCTGTTTCAGTGTGTATTGGATGTTGAGACCTGCCCAGGAAACCTTTTCCAATCACTTCCAGGGCTCCAGGTCCACAAGACAGGGTTTGTTGCTTGTTTCCCTGCTCAACACTCCTGCTCCCCAGATGAAACTGGCACATGCCTCAAATTCCAGCCCTACTGACTTTGAAAGTTTGCCTAAACCTTTCCAGGGCCCATCTTACTGGTGCCAATATGTCTTGGCCTCCTCTGCCCTCACCTGCTTGGTACATGCTCCCTGCGGGCTTATTTCAGATCAGAATTCTTAGAGCTCAAGTGCAAATACTACCTACAAATTGTTGTGACTACATCTTTGTCCACCAATATTCACTCTTCCCCCTCTAACACACACACAGAGAATGTATTGATGCTACCAGTTGGGGCATCGTAATTAGGTCACCTACCACCAGTTTCATAACTATGTTGGGATCCTTCTATTCACATATTTTTTTCTTTCCTACGATCCCACACTGCTAAGATCCCAGCATGTCTCACAGAGTAGACTGCACGGTTCACAACAGAATCAGACTCTCAGGGCCAGAAAGGACCTAAAAGGTCATTTGTGACAACCTTTCCCTCTCCAACCATGACAGACATCTATTAAGAGAGACGTCCAACTGAAACCAGACACCCTGAAGCTTAAAAGAAAGTGGAGATCCATGCATCATGAAACTCCATAAAAGTGGATATTTAATTTCACCTCAGAACTTAACAAAACACAGAGGCAACTCATTGACTAGATGGTATGCTGGGTATGCCCTGGACAGTATATATGCTCAAATATGTCAACACTCTCAAATAATCCACATTTCTAGGTATGGTATTCAAGATCCCCTTCAATCTGATTTATTTCTACTTTGCTAGACCTAATCTCTTAATTGCTTACTAGTGCCAGAAGACCTGTGTGCATTTCTTTGTATTTGTTCACTCAAATTAGTATGTCCTTCCTGCTCTCTGAGCTCACTAACTAAATCCTCCTATCCTACCAGGCTTACCAAACATTATTTCCCTTGAGGCTACTTGGGCTTGGGTATTACCAATGCCACACATGCAGTAACTTCTCATTCCATCCAAGTGGTGAAGGGAGCCAGGAACTTTGCAACTTTTTATAGCTGTGCCATCCAACACAATTTTCACTAACACATATGGTTATTTAAATTTAAATGAATTAAACAATTCAATTCATTTAAATTAATTAATTAAAAATAATTAATGAAATGCAATAAAATTAAAAATTCATTTTCTCATTTACACTAAGCACACTTCCAGTGCTCAATAGGCCCACATGGTTAAGGGCTACTGAATTGGGCAGTGCAGATACTGTATAGAATATTTCCATCATCTAAGCAAGCTCTATTGGACAGCATGAATGTACAGAATGATAGGAGTACAAGGTAACCTTATCTAACCCTTTTGAATTAGGTCAAGTTTCTTGAGAAAGCTGTTCTATGAAAAAGCCTTACCCCCAGTACTTACTCCATGATACATATATACACCAAGGGCATAGAAAAAACCCACAACTCCGAGGCAGCCCAGGAACACTATGAACTTGAAGGCATCACTGTATAGTTTGAAGTTCAGTGGCCGGGGGTAGAGGATGGATCTCACCAAGTCCCCTTTGGCTGTATTGTAACCTACATAAAGATAATCACAGGTGCAGTGAGGTTCTTTCATACAATTCCCCCAAATCAAAAATGGTTTGCTTTGAATAAAGGATTGGTTAGGAGGCTCATTTGAATATGAAACAAAAATGGCATTTCTGTGCCCTAACAGTGTGTTTACATTTATTGTTCTTACAAGTCACTGAGCACAATAAATGGCATTCACTTAGCCCCACCCACTTTCTCTTGCTCTGGGAGTTGATGATTCAGTGGGTCACACTGAAGCTCCCCACTCACATGTGGGCTAGGGGAAAAAGGCAAAGGACCTGAGGAATTCAATTACCAGAGAAGAGGAGCTGCCGATAGAACACTTTACAGTATAAATACGTGTGGAAAATAATGAAAAATTAAGAGAAAAACAAAGCACAAGGCAAGTAATTTCTTAAATATATATGCCTCTGCTGATGTCATGCTTAGGCTCAAAAACTTTCCAGAGCTCCCATTTTTTAGAATAAAGTTCAAATTTGTAGGCATGGCATTTGGGGTCTACTTCAAGCCAACCTATTTCTTCCTTGCTAGACTTATGGCTTAATTGCTCACTGGCCCCAGAAGGCTCCTGTGTTTTTGAAGACACAAATTTGCACATTTTTCCAGCTCTCTGATATGATTGGTTAGATTCTTTCTTTCCTATCATACTTGATTCAAAATGCCATGTCATCAAATAAATGTTCCCAGAACTCTACTTCTAATACTTCATATCTAAAATAATTTTCCTGCTCTTTGGCATCCCTACAATCCTTGGTCATAGGACATGTAGCACTGCCTTGTGTTTTAGTTATCTCTGAGTCCATCTGTCTCATGTATCAGACCACAATCTTCTTTAAGGGCAAGGAGTACCTCCCAATTTTCTTTGCTTTAGCCCTCAATGTATAGCACTTGGTAGATACTCATTAAAATGTAAGTTATTGGCAAAAAATAAGATTGACTGCTATATTTTCTAGACATGAATCAGTATTGTAGGTATAAAACATACTTCAATGCCAGTGCTTGATGAACATCTGATCTCCTCAAACATGGCTTTGCAGGCCGGGGGAAAAGGAGCAGTTTCCTCTAACGTGTTGCTTAGCGTTTTAGAAGCTCAAATCACGCAGTTTTCGTGATCTCCACCTACTAGCTTTGTTTTATTTTTATTTATTTTAAGATTTATTTTATTGTTTCTGACAGAGACAGACAGAGACAGAGACAAGGAGGAGGGCCCAGAGCAGTCTCCATAGTTACACGTCATCAGTTTTTAACATGGTTTCATTTCACACAGGTGGGCGGGGGCTGTGCAGGACTTTCTCCTTGTATTTACTCCATCAATTACAAGGGTTTTCAAAATGAACCATTCAGTTGGAAATGGTGGCAACTTAGACTAATAAGAATCTGAGTGGAAACAAGCTTGGCTATTATTACTAGAATGTGACAAACTCCATAACCCTAAACAAAATTTCCCTAATACAATTCCCTCAGTTCCA
>PVKE010020245.1:0-27672 GCA_004027555.1 Craseonycteris thonglongyai
AGAGACAGAGAGAGAACTGAACTGGGGGAGCTCCCAGTTCAGCATATGGTTCCGCACGGGCCGGGGCTGGGGCTGGGGCCAGGATTCGATCCCCAGTCCCCGGTGCTGCAAAGTGAGCACTTAACCCACTGAGCCATCCCGGCTTCCCAAATAATCTTTTTTTTTAATTTATTTTTTTATTGTTTTTGACAGAGAGAGAGAGAGAGATACAGAGACAGAGAGAGAACTGAACTGGGGGGCACTCCCCAGTTCAGCACATGGGTCCGCATGGGCTGGGGCCGGGATTCGATCCTGGGTCCCCAGCGCTGCAAAGTGAGCGCTTAACCCACTGAGCCATCTCAGCTTCCATGCACAGTTTAAAGTTCCACCTTCTCTGGAAGACTCCGCTGATCCTCCCACATTCTGACTCTGAAGGAATATCTCCGAGGATATTGATACGTAACTAGCAACACAACCCATGTTTGCATGGTTGACTCCTCTCCTCGTTTAGGTTAAACTCCTCCAGGGCTGAAATGATGTTTTCTGAAGTTCTATGGATCCTGCTCAGCACATGGCACAGAGCCTGAAATTGGGAGCCCGGAGCAATGTAAAAAGAACTTACACTTTGGACTAAGGCTGACAGAGGTTCAACTCCCAACTGGCTGTGTGGGACCTTGAGCAAGTTATTCATCCCTCTGAGCCTCACTTTCCTTATCTATGAAAATAGGAATAACAGAACCCATCTGGGAAAATCATTGTAGCTACTGCATAAGATAATATTTGTAAAAGTGTCTAGCAGAGTGCTTGGCATAAAAATTATTTCTTTTCCTTTTTAAAAGAAATATATTTGTCCAAAAGAACCTTTAAGCCTGCACATGTTACATTATTTATTAGAAACTGCAATGTACAAGCACTATGCTCAATCAGAATGACTACATGCTGAGAAGTATGGAAGATTCCAAACTTGGGAACTTTAGGTAGAGCCTAAATTCAACTGATTTAAGTGTCATGATCTTTGCCAGTGTTAATCAGGGGAGGTGTGTGTTGAGTGTATGAGAAGCAGGTAGAGAGAGTCTGCTGGTCATTTCTGGACCTCATTTACAAAGTTGGCTATCTATTAAGTCTTTAACACTTGCCAGATTGGACCTACAAAGCCAAGATGGTTGGGGGAAGAAAGCCTGTTTCTGCCCTGATCTTCCCTATGTCAATAAATGGCACCACCATCACCCAGTTACCAAATCCAGGAGCCCAGAATTTGTTCACGATTCTCCTTTCTCCTCACTCCAAATCTGTTCTTCAGTAAGTCCTGTCAATTCTCCCCCTAATCTACTTCTTGAATCCATCCTTTCCACCTAGTCTACTTCGTGAATCCATCCTGTTCTCTCCATTCTACCACCAACCTAGTCCAAGCCACCATTGTCTGTTGCATGGAGCCTTGCTACTCAAAGAATGGTCTAGGCTAAGGGATCGGTATCATTGACATCACTCAGGAGCTTATTAGAAATGCAGAGTCTCAGGTCCCACCCCAGACCTAGAAAATCAGAATCTGCATTTTAGTAAGATTCCAAGATGATTCATTTACACATTAAAGTTTAAGAAGCACCAAGAATACTGCAGGAGCCTCCTAACTGGTCAGCCTCTCTTCATCTTACCTAATTCTAACCCATTGCTCTAGGACCAATTTGCCAATTTCCACACCACTCGGTGTAATTTTTTAACTCCATCTCTCCACATGGCACAGGATTAAACATTTTTTTTTTTAAGATTTATTTTATTGATTTTTGACAGAGAGAAACAGAGACAAAGAGAGACAGAGAGAAGGGGGAGGGCCCAGAGCAGTCTCCATAGTTGACAGCATTCATTTTCCATATAGTTTCACTCCACAGGTGGGCACAGGGCTGCACAGGGCAGGAACTGGGCCGGGAGCCTCCCACATAGGTCCCGGCAAGAACTGACTGGGAGCACACCCCAGTTCAGCATGTGGATCCACGTGGGCCGGGAAGGATTCGATCCTCGGTCCCTGGGGCTTCAAAGCGAGCGCTTAACCCGCTGAGCCATCCCAGCTTTCCCCTGACCTTTTTTTAAAAGATTTATTTTATTATTGTTTTTGACAGAGACAGAGAGACAGAGAAGGGAAAGGGCCCAGCACAATCTCCATAGTTGTACGTCATCGGTTTTTTTTTCCAACATGGTTTCATTCCACACAGGTGGAGTGGGGCCACGCAGGGCGGGGACGGGGCTGGGGGCCTCCCACGTGGGCGGCATGCCCCCTTGAGCCAGGGGTCTAACCATGGGGCAAGAACCAAACCGAGGGCCTCCGGCATAGGAAGCACACCCCAGTTCAGCATATAGGTCTGCATGGGCCGGGGCTGGGATTTGATCCTCGGTCCCCGGGGCTGCAAAGCAAGTGTTTAACCCGTTGAGTCATCCTGGCTTCCCCAGGATTGAATTTTTAATATCTTTCAGATTTCTTTTTCCATAAGACAAAGACAAGAGTTCTTGTTTCCTCCTTGAGCTGGTATTTTAGGCCATTTTATTGGATGGGAGGAAACTCTTCTCAAGGTCCTACATTTATGAAGGGGTTTCAGTTCTAAGTCCTCCCCCTTTTTTTTAAATTGGAAACTATGTAATTGTTAACAACCAATGTCACCCCAATAAATTTAACAATTAGAAAAAAAAAATAGAGAATTTTAAATGATGTATGTGACTCACATTATATTTCTTTTTTTTTTTTTGACAGGAAGTGTAGTTTATTGATGAGTGGAAGGAGGGGGCAGCGTCAAGGAGCTCATGAGTGCAGGGCCCGCCATTTGTCCAGGGGGCCACGATTGGGGATGTACTTGACTCCACAGCCATCTGGGATGAGCCGCTTTTTAGCCACCAGGTCTTCAAACTCATCCGCATTGAACTTAGTGAAGCCCCATTTCTTGGAGATGTGGATCTTCTGGCGGCCAGGAAACTTGAACTTGGCCCTGCGTAGAGCCTCAATCACATGCTCCTTGTTCTGCAGCTTGGTGAGGATGGACATAATGACTTGGCCAATGTGGACCCTGGCCACCGTGCCCTGGGGCTTTCCAAAGGCACCCCGCATACCTGTCTGGAGTCTGTCAGCCCCAGCACAGGACAACATCTTGTTAATGCGGATGACGTGGAAAGGGTGGAGCCGCACTCGGATGTGAAAACCATCTTTGCCACAGCTTTTCACCATGTACTTGTTGGTACAAATACGGGCAGCCTCCAGAGCTTCAGAAGAGAGCTGCTCATGTTCATCTGACACCATGTGGCCACAGAGTGGGAACTCATCCACTTTTGCCTTCTTCCGCCCCAGGTCAAAGATGCGGATCTGCATCAGGGACACCTTGACGGAAGCGAGACTTTGGGTACGGCTTGTTCTTACAATACCGGTAACATCGGGCGGGGCGGCGGCCCATGGCGACACAGGGATCTTCAGTGTCATGCCGAAGGTGAAAGAGGCGGCACCTCACATTATATGTCTATAGGGCATTGCTGGTCTAAGACTGAAGTCCCTGGAACCTGAAGTTTTGGCAGGCATCATTTGAATTCACGCCTTGATTCTGTTTTCTCTGTTAATACTGGATGCTTTGGGGAAGCCCAGTGATTTGGGAAGCAATTCATTCAGTACTGAGTGACAACAGGGCTCATTTCTGACTGTGTAGAGAACAGGGCCATCTCACTGGGGAAAAACAAATAGTCCCATTTGTTCTTAATGCTACTCTTAAGTACTAATGACATCCCTGCTGGGTCCAGCCTCAGAGGAAACAGTGGGAAACTGATTGACAGCCATTAAGAAAATGAAATTAATTGTCTTACATTAGACATCAAGGCTGAGTCTTTATCAAGCAAGCATCAGACCTTGTCAACTCTCCAGCTAGGCGGGAGGCACTTTGCTGCTTGTGATTACATGACTGTCTCCTATCTTATTTAATATTCTAGGGTTATAATTGTAAAAAGACATTACTGTGTACTGCTTTGCCATTCATTAGCCGCATGGGCAAGTTAGTTAACCTCCACACCCCTCTGTTTTCTCACAGGTATAATGGTGATAAGAAATTTACCTACATCACAGATTTGTGAAGAGAAGACAAGCTTTAAGCAATGCACTTAGAACAGAGTCCAGCACACAGTAAGTGCCAGATGAAAATTGTTATTATTACTTTATTATTGTGATTTGTGTTTAATACAGAAAGTTTTATACAAAGACCCTTTTCCGAAGGCCTAAAATCTTCAGCTATAGCTGATAGATGTGCTCCTTATTACCTCTGCCAACCTGACAACCACTTCTGGAAACTGGTGATAGGTCCTGAAATAGTTAGCAGAAGGGAATTTGGGCAGGCTAAAACTCAGGCAGGAGTTAATGTTGAGTCATGAGGCAGAATTTCTTCTCTATGAAACTTCAGATTTTGCTTTTCAGAACTTGAACTGATTGGATGAGGCCCACCCACATTATCAAGGGAAATGTCTTTTACTTAAAGTCAACTGCTTGTAGATGATAACTATTACATCTATAAGATATTTTCACAGCAACACCTAGATTAGTGTTTGATTAAATAATTAGATGCTATTGCCTAACCAAGTTGACACATCAAAACTATCACAGGGATCATAATAATACTTTGTATCCTTGAGGAGTAAACAAGATAAATATATACAAATTACTTATCACAATGCCAGCCATTAGTAAGTACTCAAAATATGGTAGACTTTATTATTAGAGGCAGAAAAGATATCATTTGAGCAATGTCTTGTGCACCAGGGTCTAACATAAACACTTTACAAATGTTAACTCATTTAATTTAACCCCCTGGCAACCCTAGGAGATAGGTAGTATTATTAAAACGAGAAACTAGAGGTCCAGAGATATTAGGTAAATTGCCCAAGGTGACACACCTAGCATATGATAAGCCAGGATGCATATAACTGCCCCTCTGAATCAGGCTGCCCCTGAGTGTTCCCCCCAGCATGCACAAGGTCTGACCACTAAGTTCACAAATTCATCCCAGAAAAAGTGCTACATGCCTCATTGCTGAATATCACTACAGTCACCTTCAAAGTACTGCCCTGGGGAAGCTCTGCACTGATGCCAGTACCTAGTCCACCCTTCAAAGCAATTTTGGAACCTTTTCTGGAATGGCCATCAGAGCCATTGTCATATTATCCTTGATGTACTGACTGTCACCAAAATGTCTTTCTTTCAATATATCCTTTATCTTCAGGTAAAGAAAAAAGTCACAGGGGCCAGATCAGGTGAGTAAGGAGGGCGTTCCAATACAATTATTTGTTTACTGGCTAAAAACTCCCTCACAGGTAGTGCCCTGTGAGCTTGTGCATCATTGTGATGCAAGAGCCATGAGTTGGTGAAAAGTTCGGGTCATTTTCATCTAACCTTTTCACCCAGCCTTTCTAGCACTTCCAGATAGTCAACTTGGTTGACTGTTTGTCCAGTTGGTACAAATTCATAATGAACAATCCCTCTAATATCAAGCAAGGTTAGCAACATTGTTTTGACTCTTGATTTTGACTCAAGGAACTTTTTTGGTCATGAAGAATTGGCTGACTTCCATTGTGCACTTTGACACTTTGTTTCTGGGTCATATTGGTACACCCATTGTTTCATCACCAGCAATAACATGGCCCAAAACATGGTCTTGCCTCTCCAAAAGATCTTGTCAAACTTCGACTCTCCTTTGCTTTTGTCCATCGGTGAGCTCCTCTGGGACATTTGTGCACACACCTTTCTCATGCCAAGATTTTCAGTTAAGATTTTCCTAACTGTTTCTCTATCTATGTTTACTTGTCTGCTATGCTTCTCACAGTCCACTGATAATTTTGAAACACAACTTAATAAATTTTTGCAATGTTTTTGTCAGTTCTTCTCATTACTGGCTGCCCTGTCCTCTCTTCATCAGTGACCCTTTCTCTCCCCCCAGGAAAGTGTTTAATCCACTTGTACACTGCCTTTTTCTCCATGTCATTGTCCCCATAAACTTGGACTAATGTGTCCCTGATTTTACTTCCACTCTTGCCAAGTTTAACAAGAAATTTAATTTTTGTTCATGGCTCTAATTCAAGCTCCGAAAGTCTTATGACAGCACACAAAAACATGCAACAACAATAATAAACATCACTCAGCAAGACACAGCCACCCATTGACATGAATACAACTTTGAGACACTGATATACTAAGGTTATGAAATCTCACTGAATTTGGATGTAGCTGCCAATGTACATGCACAGTGGCAAGTTTTTTAACTTAATTGTCAGACCTTGTATAACTCAACTACAGTTAAAATCCTGTAATAAAAGTATGCCCTCTCTTGTCACTTTAAGTAAAACTCCACTAATCCCACAAACACAGCCAGATTTAGCTGCCAACATGCTTTAAAAAAGTACTTTAGGGTAAAATATCACACTCCTCCACACTCCACCCTCTGCTATCACCCCCTACCCACAACAATAAAAAGCCAACACCTTTCCATCTAAGAAAACTTGGCAGAAATCCCCACACACATAAAGAATGGCTCCTTCTGCCCATTTTCATCAGAAATATCACACAACAAATGAACTTTCCAAATAAAGAAATGTTGAGTCAGAAATACGATCACTTGTTAATTGTGGTTTTTCTGGAAAGGATGACTAGATAATATCCTAATCAAAAAGTTAGAATCACATTTGCATTTAGATAAAGACTTGATAGGACAGAGATGAGAATAAAAAGAGGCTCTAAGACTATCTGTGCTTCCCCCAGTCATTACTGATAAAAGCAGGCAGCCGGCAAGTCTAAAGTTGCCAAATTTTGGTCAAGTCTGGGACTCCAGGATGCTCAATTGTGTCCATAGGGTCTGTTAGGGGCCCCCAAATTTATTTACTATGGCCAGTAAGGGCATTCAATCAGCTCCCCTCCCAATCTGCAGTTAGCTGAATTCTCTCTCAAGGCAGTTTTGTTTTTTTTTCTTTTCAGTAATGTGCTTGAAATTTAATGGTTAGTAAAATAGAGTGCTATGATAAAGATGTTTAAAACTAAGGGCCAAGGAATTCTTAGCTATAATGGCTTTTATTTTATTTGTTTTGTTTGTTTGTTTATTAGGGCGGGGGAAAATTCCATGTGTGGCAGATGTGGGATGGCAAATACATACCCCTCTTGGAATAAGATAGACCATGAACTATGTTTAGACACAACTGTGGAATACAGGCATCTTACCTTTACATAGCTTCATATTTTATCTCTATCTATTCTTGTTCCTCCCTAACATCAGGTTTTCTTTCTATCTTCTTCAAAAACTGAACTCTCAGGGCCCCAAGTCTAGTGACTGGGGATTGGAAAATGGCTCTTCTATGTGCCAATTCCAAAAGCTACTACCCACTTCCATACAAGGCAACAGATTCATATTCCAACTGCATGATCCTAGAGCCTACAGATTAATTTGGTGGCTGGAATGACACTGGTTATGCCCTGGGGTTTGGCTTCTCTCTTGTCTTTATCTTTCAATGTTAGTGTCAAATTAGGGAGAAAAAATGAAATAGGACAAGCCAAGGGCAGCCTTTCTGGGAGTTGTGCCAGGCTTGCAAGATGAGGCAATGTGCTGGCGGGAGGTCACGACCAGGTCAGATGATAGAGAAAGAGGTGTATGCAGGGAGGGGTGGTGTTTGGAGGCCAGAGGACTGACCTGAGGTCAGAGGTTGGGTAGATGAAATGGAGTTAGCATTCAGAAATCCAAACTGCAGGAAGTGTGGCCTGAGAACCAGGCCAGTCACAGAGAGAAACAATCAAAATGCAACCACATTTCCGGGGCCTGGGCAGAGTATCAGACAGAACACTTTTCTCTGGTTTGCATCCTTGTCAACTCCTTCAGAGCCACAAGGACCCTGCAAAGACATTCCTATCTCACCTTCCTGGTCACTTCCACGGGTCCAGAGGGACTCTCAAATGGTGGCCTCTCAAATAAATGCTATGGCAAGCAAGAGGCCCTCATTTTCCCTCTCCTGGCTCTTTCTTCCTTCCTTCCTTCCTTCCTTTCTTCCTTCCTTCCTCTCTCTCTCTCTCTCTCACTCTCTCTCTCTCTCTCAATCTCTTTCTCTCTTTCTTTCTTTCTTTCTTCTTTTTTAAGATTTATTTTATTGTTTTTGACAGAGACAGAGAGACAGAGACAGAGAGAGACAGAGAGAAGGGGGAGGGCCCAGAGTAGTCTCCATAGTCGTACTTCATCAGTTTTCAACACAGTTTTATTCTACACAGGTAGGTGGGAGGCAGCACAGGGTGGGAACTGGGCTGGGGGCCTCCCACATGGGAGGCAAACCCCCACAAGTGAGGGGCTGAACTGGGGGTATGTGAGGGGAGGGGAGAACCAAACGGGGCCCTCCCGCATGGGAAGCACACCCCAGTTCAGCATATGGCCTGCAGGGACTGGGGCCAGGACTCAACCTTCAGGTCCTGGGGCTGCAAAGCGAGTGCTTAACCTGCTGAGCCATCCCAGCTTCCCCCTATGATTTTCTTCTTGAACCAGCTCAGTCCCCACTTCAGGCCTAAGATCAGAGCTGCTATGGCTATCTGGCGAAAAAGAAAAAACAGAACATAAAAAAGGCTATCACTATTATTTATTCACTACAAAGGAATAAGATAACTCTAAGAAAAACCAATTAACCAAAGCTAATATTACCAGTACTAGAACAAACCAACATCATGTGCCCACTGATATAATGTGACAAGAAGGGCACACCATCACTGCAGTCATATTTCTGCCAAAAATAGATAACCTGAATCTAATCATGAGAAAACACCAAACAAGCAAAAAATTAGGTACATCATACCACACCGCTGGCCTTTAATCATCAGAAATGGTCAAGGTAAAAAATACAAAAAAATACTGAGGAACTATTCCCGATTAAAGAGACATGATAATTTAATGCACAGAATAATAAATCTAAAGGGATTATAGACCTGGAAAAACACCCATAAAAGACATTTTTGTAATAATTGGAAAAACATTGAATATAAATTGTTGATTAGATAATGCTTTTGTATCAATGTAAAATTTCTTCTCGATTTTGATGGCTACTGTACTTATGTTATTAGGAAACATACACTGAAATATTTGGGAGTAAAAGGGACATGATATTCCAACTTGCTTTATAATAGTTTGAAAAAAAATGCAGAGAGAAAACAAATGGAACAAAAAGTGAATTAGTGAGCTGATTTTGGGTGGTAAGCACATAATGTGATATATAGACAATGTAATGTAGAATTGTCCACCTGGAAACAATGTAATTGATATCAATCAATGTCACCTCAATAAACTTAACAATTAAAAAAAAGAAGAAAATCTTGCCATTTGTGACCAGAAAAAAAAAAAAAAGTAAACAATTGGTAAACCTGAGTGAAGGTTACATGAGAATTCCTTAGACTATTCTTGCAACCTTTCTGTATGTTTAAAATTAATATCAAAACAAAAACACTAAAGAATGACAAATTAATAAACAAATCAGTATCTGTCTATATAATTTTTATTTGTAAGTAAAGGGAGTACACAGTACCTGTCCCTTTCCTTGTACCTTTGCCATGGAAAGAGCGTCAAAACCAGTTTTGTGAAAGATGAAGGTAAGGGAACACTCTTTCCACCCAGGGTGACATGCTTTACTTGGTTTGAATCAGGAAATGAGAGAGGCCTATCTGGACAAATAAACAGAGCATGCCAGACAGTTAAAGGTCCATGACCCCAACTTTGGGGGTTCCCTGGTTAACCTAATATGACATTAGATAATTTTATTCATTAATAATAGTCTCAGGGAAGCCAGGATGGCTCAGCAGGTTAAGCACTTGCTTTGCAACCCTGGGGACCCCAAGGATCAAATCCCAGCCCCAGCTCATGTGGATCCACGTGTGGAGTGTGCTTCTCATGCAGGAGGCCCCCAGCCCAGTTCCCGCCCTGCACAGCCCCGCCCACCTGTGTGGAATGAAACCATGTTGAAATAAAAAACTGATGGTGTACAACTATAGAGACTACTCTGGGCCCTCCCATTTCTCTCTCTCTCTCTCTCTGTCAAAAAACAATAAAATAAATCTTAAAAAGAAAAGTCTAAAAACCCAAAAAATCCTATAGGAAGGGATTAGCTTGAAACTAAACTGTGTTCCTCATGGAGGCACAATATATCAGAGCACTTGGGGTCACAGCCTTGGGGTTTGTTTTGGATTCAAACCCTGACTCTACCACTTACCAGAGGATGGCCTTGACAAAGTCCACTTACTCTCTATGGGCCTCAATTTACTCAACTTTAAACCAAGGCTTTCAATAGTATCTACCTCCTAGGGTTGTTGTATAGAATAAATGAGATGATGAATGACAGGTACTTAATACTGCATCTGGCATATAGAAAGTGTTCAATAAATGGGAAAAAAAAAAGTTTAAAAAAATCATAAAATAATCACAAGGGTCAGATGTGTTCAGAAAACCAGTTAGAAGCTGAAGTATTTTCTAAGAAAAACTTATAATGTCTATTGAGTATTTACTCCATGCCTAGTACATAGAATACTTAATCTCATTTCATTTTTACAACTACCCACTGAGATAAGTGATATTCCCATTTTATAGGTGAGAAAATAAGACTCAGAATGGTTAAGCTGGGAAGCCCGGATGGCTCAGCAGGTTGAGTGCTCATATTGCAGCCCTGGGGTCCGAGGATTGAGCCTCGGTCCCGGTCCCAGCCCTGGCCCATATGCTCAACTTGGTTGTGCTTCCTGTACTATTTCAGTTCCCACCAGGGCAAGCTTCCATGTGCCCCCCACCCCACCCCCAGTTATGCAGGAGGCCCCCAGCCTGGTTGCCAGCCTGTGCAGCCTCACACCCATGAAACTTGTCAGAAACTGATGATATACAACTATGGAGACTGCTCTGGGCCCTCCCCCTTCTCTCTCTCTCTGTCAAAAACAATAAACTAAATATTAAAAAAATAAAAGAATGGTTAAGCTGCTCGCTGAAAGTCACCTAGCTACCAAGAATTAAATCTACTACAGAGTTAAGGCAACCCAGTTTGGTTCAAAGACAAAGTGGCAGACGGGATGCCACGATAGCTCAGCAAGTTGAGCACTTGCCTTGCAACTTTGAGGCCCGGGGATCGAATCCTGACCCTGGCCCATGCAAACCCATATGTTGGACTGCAGTGCAATGGTAACCACCAATCCCAGTGGTAAAGGTTCTTGCCTTTCATGTGGGAGGTTTCCAGTTTGGTTCCCACCTCTTGTAGCCCCACATCCACCTGTGTGGAATGAAACTGTCATAATTAATTATGTACAACTATGGAGACTGCTCTGGGCCCTCCCCCCGTCTCTCTCTTTACCTTTGCTCAAACAGTAAAATGAATCTTTAACAAATAAAAAATAATAATAAAAGTAAAAGACAAAGAGATAGAGGGGTGATGTGTGCACAGCTAAGTATCTGTCTCTGAGGTTGTCCTTCAGCTGGTTACCTGGAATGTCCTGACCTTTTGCATGAAAATCAAGTGAGGTCCAAGGTCAAGGGAGCTTCAATGACTTGAAGGAAGCCAACAAGAGCTATTGCCAAAGAGGCCCCAGCCTAGGTTCTAGAATCTTAGACCACAACCACTGATGACTCAGAAATAGTTCTGGCTGCTGCAGGACACAGTACCCTTGGCACAGATAGAACAGCTCTCAACACTGGGTGCTGGCAGCCTCAGCATAGATGTCACCAGTCATATGTCTTCTGTTGGTATCAGCAGGAAACACACGGTGACAAGCTGGAGTCAGAACAGGAATATGGAATTGGGGTAGGGATGGGGGATAACAGGACCAGACCGAGGGACACATATTAACACCACTGCCAGGGAAGGATTACCATCACAGCCGGAAAGGAGTTAGCCAGAGGCTGTCCCCACCAGGGGAAGTGGAAGCAGAACAAGAAGAGTATGACTGGTTGATGAGAGGACCGTTTTTACCCCCTAGAGCAGGGGTGGCGAACCTTTTGGTGATTGAGTGCCAAAGTTTATGAAATAAGAGTATACTCGCTCGACTCACGTGCCAACCCATCGAGTGAGATAGAGGTATCGATGATTTTTATGTCTATAAGAGCATAAACAATAATTTTTAAAATGGTATTCACAGCTCCGCGTGCCGAAATAATTGCTCCGCGTGCCACTTTGGGCACGCGTGCCATAGGTTCACCACCCCTGCCCTAGACTAAAGGGGCGGAAGGATTGATTATAGCTTACATATCAGAGAAGAATTCTGATGCTCAGTTATGCCCCACCTTCTCTCAAAACAATAAAATAAATCTTTAAAAAATTATATATGTATATATATACGGTAAATACGAGTATAATATAAAGTAAGCTAAGCTTGTCCAACCCACAGCCTATGGGCCGCCTTTGAATGCAGCCCAACACAAATTTGTAAACTTTCTTAAAACATTATGAGATTTTTTTGAGAATTTGTTTTAACACGCATATCATTAGTGTGAGTGTATTTTATGTGTGGCTCAAGACAATTCTTTCAATGTGGCTCAGGGGAGCCAAAAGGTTGGACACCCCTGATGTAAAGTTTATCGATTCTCTCTCTCTGGTCTAAAAAAAAGAAGAAAAAAGAAAAGAAAAGAGAAGAGAAGAAAAAAGAAAATGACCAAGAGGTGCATATGAGGGACAGAGGTGGGCATGTGTCATTTGACTTTCCTGTCTGCCTCCTTTCTGCCTTTTTCCTGTATATACATAAAAGGAAGATGTAATCATCTCTATTTTCTATGTACAGAGATGTTTAGATATGCAAATGAGCACTGCTTGTTAATGAGCTGAGGGTGATTACACTGTGGGAAGCTGCCAGCCAGGCTGAACAATAGGTAGAGGGAGGCCGGTGTCTGCAAAGGGGGAATGGGGTGGCTCTGAGCCCACCCCTACCCCTGCCTCAGTGCCTCAGACCTGTCGCCAAATGAAAATGTTGGGCCAGGTTCTTCCTTATGAACATACAGCCTGTGAAACACACAGCGTCCTCAAGCAGAACAGATTGCCTGCAAGTGCATGGAATTAGGACTTATGCAGGAAAAGTGGCACCCGGTGGAAAGGGCAGATCATTTTGTGCCATTTGGGGCAGCCTGTGGTTGAAAGATGATGATGGTTGGGACTCTGCATGCTTTTCCAAAATCAGGGCAAAGTGTTGCGGTGGAAACGGGAACTAAAAGAGTCTGCTTTGAATTTCTAAGGGGAGATGCTGAGTATTATTGAAAAGGACGTGTAGCTTATAATTGTACAGACCTGGGTTTTTTGAGCCTGATTCATGGAACCTATTAAATCCATGAACCCTGGCTGACTAGGTGTACAACTAACCTTTCCCCACTGATAAGATGTAGGACTTGGCCTGTCACATAATACTATCCTCATAAGTACTGGAGGGTTACCTAGTGTCAAAAGCAATCACGGAAGAATCCTGAGAAACTTTTGTTGCTCAGGCAGATGCCCAGCTTGGACATCCTGTGTGTGGAGGAGTGATAAAAACCCAGCCAGCTCAAAGGATCTGCAATGCACTTTCTGAACAGCTGTTCTGAGAGCCAAAAATAGGACACTGTCATTTCCTGTCAGCCTCCAGGTCTTCGAGACACCCAAATAAAGCATGAGTTGTTCTCCCAAAGTGAGATATCTCTGCTTGAACTTCTTTAGATGCCCATGAAAGGCTTGGAGCTGTCTCAAAACAGCATAGGTCTTTGTGAAGTCCCTTCAAATCCCCTACATGTGCTGTGTGCCTGGATCACTCCAGGGTAAGGACCTGTCCCTAACCTTCTATTAAGGGTATTCAACTTCGCACTATGTGACGGTAGCATCACTCAATCCTGTCTATAAATATGGATGCTGTGGTAACAATAACAAGACTTGTTGCTAATTTGATGGTGGTGGAGTACAGGCATGTGTGCTGCACATCCACAGAGAACGATACTGAAAGCGAGAAAGATAATTAGAGTTTAATAAATGGTAATTTGCTTCTTGCTGCTTCGTGTGTCGGGAGCTGGGGAGGGGTGAAATAGACAGGGGCTCTTCCAGAAAGTGAAGTGTAGATAGTGAGCTGTCTGCCATGACAGCTTTATTTTGATTCTAATATTGCTCGGGATTGAAGTTAATTCTCATTTACCTAAAGATCCTCTTCCCTGTGGAACATGAGTGGAGGAAACAATTAGATCAGAAATATTTATCACGGGGGCCAAATTTTAACTACAATCTAATTAAAATTCTAGAATGAAGAGGCTGGGGCTCCAGAGACAAAGTGAAGCTGAGAATTAAAATAATTACCTGGATCATTCAGGAGAAAAAAATCATCAATTTGCTTGAATGAGTGTCTGAATTATCTGAATTGTTTCCATCTCTTCCTTGGTCTGATAGTGAAGACCTGGACAACAGATCTAGTAACAAAGAATGGAAGTTATGAGTGTGTGGAAAGAGAGGACCGAAAGGCTGGGTAAGCCTGAATTTCCTGACCGCCTCCCAGGGCTAGTGAACAGAGGCTAGCCCAGTCAGGAGCTGGGGGTTCTTTGAAGCTGATGGCAAGAAAATAAGCAGGGAAGCCGGGATGGCTCAGGGGGTTGAGCGCTCATCTTGCAGCCCTGGGGTCCAAAGATCAAATCCTGGTCCCAGCCTGTGTGTATGCATATGCTGAACTGGGGTGTGCCCCCAGTTCGATTCTCACTGGAGGTTGAGCTTCCTATGAGGGAGAGCCCCGGCCTGATTTCTGCCCTGTGCAGCCCTGCGCCTGCCTGTGGAATGAAACTATGTAGGAAACCAATGATGTGCAACTATGGAGACTGGTCTGGGCCTTCCCCTTTCTCTCTGTCTCTCTCTCTCTGTCAAATAAAATAATTTTTTTAATTTATTGTTAAAGTTATTAGGGTTACATTGGTCAGTAAAAATTATATGGGGAACCTATATAAAATCTTAAAATAAAATTTAAAAAAAAAGCAAAACGGAAAACCTTTTGGAAAATTAAGGTCCAACAAACCAGAAATACAGCCTAAAGGGAAATGGATTTTGGTGTGTGAAGCCAGAAAGCTGGATGCTGGAGCAAAACAGAATCAGGACTGTGTGTGTATCTAGGAAGAGTAAAATAATTACCTACCAGAGATTCTCAGGCCTGGTTGTGTGTCACAGTTACCTGCTAAGCTCCTAAATGCAAATTCTTGGGCTGCACTGGTATAGACCAGGAGACGTAGCGTTTTGTGGGGTAGGGGTGGCCTGCTGGTGTGCCAATGAAAGCTATGGTGTTTTTTATGAGCCCTGGAAGTCTCTCCTCTTCAAAGACAGCTACTTTACTTAAATGCCTGAATGATCCAACACTTGAGATTTATTCATTGACCACCTGTGTGTTCATTTGTCAAAGACAAGGTTCCCTTGGAAAGCAATGTACTATTATAGTTTCCAAGCTTGCTATAGAAATTAATAGCTTATTGTGGGTAGAGTTTAAATTCCACAAATAATTTGCTGTTCCTCTTGTTAAGATTCAAAACGTAGTTCCCCTTTCCTTGAGTATGGGTTGGACTTAGTAACTCACTTCCAACAAAAAGAACATAGCACAAAGTGATGTTGTGTGACATCCAAGACTAGGCCATAAAGGGCATTGCGGCTTCCCCTTTGTCCTCTCTTTTGGCTTGTTCACTCTGGGGGAAGCCAGCTGCCATGTCATGAGGAGGCTCAAGCAGCCTGTGAAGGTGCCCATGTCGTCAAGAACTGAGGCCTTGTGCCAGTAGCCATGTGTGAAAGCCGTCTTGGAAGTAGACTCTCTAGCCCCAATCAAGCTTCAGATGTCTGTAGCCCCAGCTGACATTTGACTGCAGCCTCATGAGAGACCCTGAGCCAAAACCACCCAGCTAAGCCACTTCTAATTTCTAACCCTTAGATACTGGTACCCTTATAAGAGAAAGGAGAGAGAGGTTTGAAACAAAGGGACAAGAGGAAAGCCATGTGAAGACAGAGGCAGAGATTGGACTGATACCTCTATAAGCCAAAGATGGCCAGATCCACAGGAGCGGGGAGAGGCATGGAAGGGATTCTCTCTCCAAACACACAGAAGGTCCAGCCTGGCCAACACCTCGATTTTAAACTCCAGAACTATGAAGGAATAAGTTTTTATTGCTTTCAGCCCCCCAGTTTGGGGTAGTATTATTATGGCAGCCACAGGAAATAATTATACCTCCCTTCAGAGACCCCTGGTTCATCTCAACCCCCAAATTTGGCAGCAGAGTGAAACAGGATATTATAAAAGCCATTTGGTTTACCAAGCACACCTTTATCTTACTTGGGTCTAACCACAACATTGCAATGTTACATTGTTTCATAGGTAAGATGATGTTATCATTCCTTTTTTTTTGAACAACTAAGGAAAAGAGCCCAGAAAGTTTAAGTGATTTGTCCAAGGTCCCTCAACTGGATGGCATGGAGCCCAGAATTTGGGTCTCCAGATTCTAAATCCTGATCTCTTTAGTACACAGAGGAGGCTGGACGGAGCATAAGGACACCCCATCCCATTCACTCTCTATAACCCCTCACTTCAAAATGTAGGTATTTAGGGGGTGGGAGGCCAGGAGGATGGGGATGAAGCAGGAAGGTGAGTTCAAGCTTAACAGCCTTCTGCCTTGCTCAGAATTACAATAGACCTTTGATAGCATATAACATCTCCCACAAACTATAGCAGTGTAGTCTAAAACATTTTAGTGACCCCTTCAGATCATTAATGGTGCTATAAATGCAATCCTGGTATGATTTATAAAGCTATTAAAAATAAATGCTTTCACTAAAATAAACATTACAACCTCTCAGCATATGTTTACTTGCATAATATAAACATAGCTTCCCTGAATATGCAAACCCTGAAGCAATGATGATAAAGGCAGGACGGATACTGTACACAAATGAACTAGTGTGCACAAGTCTTGAGAGCATCTTCCTTTAAGGTGAGATGTTCTTCAGCCTTGAAGCCTTCACCTTGCTTCTTATTTTGGAGAAATGCCTCCATGGCCTGATGTCCACTGATATCACTCCATACATACATTTCACATTATGTACAGAAAAGCCCTCCTTTCAAATGCTCTCACCAACCTTTCCATATGGTTCAGCTCACTTAAAGAAGCCAATTTGGGTCTTTACCATTTCTCATGTCACAGAAATGTCTGCAGGCCCTGGACCACGGAGGAGTTTGGAGCAGGGGAGGGGCATGATTAGATTTGTTAATCACATCTTTAAACCATGAGCTTTTGGGGCTCTGTTGAAGGAGGCATGAACCCAGGGTTGGAATTTAATTCATCTTCAACATCATAGCTCTTGGATCGCTACATTTGTTTATCACATGAGAGAAACCATTTGAGAAGAAATTGAATCGGTCTGAGATGATGCCCCGGGATCACAGAACTCCATGAAAGAGCCACAGGAAAGAGTTTGAACCTGTCCATCTTATTCACCATGACATCTTTAGTTAGGCCGACCATGTTTCCTTGAGACAAAAATGGAACATTGAGCTGACAAAAAGGGGACAGTGTTATATAATATTCTGTATTTATGAAAAGGTAACATAACGAGAGTCTTATTACATGAACATATTGAGCTAACTATTATTCTTCAGTGACAGAATTCATACAAAAATTTAGGTAGATGTAGAGGGGGACTGTGTTTCACCATGATCATACTATGAATAGTTCTCTGATGAAGTAACCTTACCCAACAAATTTTGATCTTTAAACACCTTACTATAAAACTTCTCACACTCCATGACACAATTTTGTTTTACAACTTACGGTATATAGCCTTCATTGTCTCAACACTTAATCTAGATTTTTAGGCTACAAAAAGCCTCAAACAAACAAACAAACAAAAGACAGCCTAAACTTGCTGCAAAAGAACATAAAAAGGGGCACAAATGAATAACATTAATTTATTGTATATAAAACAAAAAGCACTCATAAACAATATTTATATCAATAAAATACTTGTAAAATATCACATGAGCAGTACAATAAATCTGTATAGCACACCACACTGAACACTCCTAATGCAGGACTTCAGTGACCAGACTGCAAAGAATCATAAACATCCACCAAAAAGAGAAAAAAAGGAATGAACACCCCGATTGCTATTATAAGCCAGTATCTGCTAATGTACCATCAGAGAGTTTCGCTGTAATAAAAAAAAAAAAAAATAGCTAAATGACTGTTAAACTGAAATATGAGTCTGAAAAGTCTGAATCAAACTGACTGTAGGGCAAAAAGAATCTCTGTGGGCAGAATGATGGTAGAAATAACAGTAAGACTCACAGTCACAGCATCCCACATGCCTAACCTGATGGAAGTGAACAGCCAGGTGAGCCTGTTCAGTAGTCCATGTGCATCTAAGACCCTCCTGGTTCCCACGCACTGAATGGGGCTTAGCGACGCCTTCTTTTAAATTTTTATTTTTATTTTTTTATTTTATTTTACTTTTGACAGAAAGAGAGAGAGATACAGAGACAGAGACAAGAGAACTGAACTGTGGGAACTCCCCAGTTCAGCATGTGGGTCCGCCTGGGCTGGAGCCGGGATTCGATCCTCGGTCCTCGGGGCTTCAAAGCGAGCACTTAACCCGCTGAGCCGTCCCGGCTTTCCCAACGACCCCCTCTTGAATTCCCTGCCACTGCAGACAAGCAAGGGGACAGTGTCTGACCGTAGCTAACTCAAGAGGCCTGGCCCTGACTGGATAAAGTAAATGAAATTTCCTTTCTCATTGAACTAGTAGTACTTTTACTGCATGCATTGATTAGCATAGAGCCTTATGATAAATAAACAACTCATGTTCAAATTTTTACAAAAAATTTAAAGTGGAAAAAAATGGACATTTATATTAAAACAATGGGATGATTGGGAAATGTAAACAAACAAACAAAAAAACCCAAAAACAGTACTGTCCCATTTAAAACGGTACATATGATCAGCCTATCCTTAGTGTCTGCCTATGGTGCCTGGCACACGAAGCATGATGGAGAGAAGTGTAGAAGGAAAAGAGACAGGAAAAAGGGGAGGAAATAAGAGGGAAAGAAAAGGAAGTGTAAATAATCTAGATCACTAGGGATCCCAGCTTCAGGTCCCATGTGATTTTGGGAAAACTTATTAATTTCTCTGAATCTCCATTTCTTCAGTTTAAACCGAGTATAGTAATATATTCGTATTAGTTTGAGTCTTAAACAATATAATTCATATAAAAATCACTAGGACAGTGCCTGACACAGATTAGGTGCTCTGTTCTCTAGATTTTTATTGAATTGTTGAATGAAAGAAAGAAGAAATGAAAGAAAAGTAAGGAAGGAAGAAAAGAAGGGAGGGAGAGAGGCCAAGTTGGTGTCTTTTTGAGACATGCCAGTGGAGAGCTGCCTTCTTCCTTATTTATTTGCCAGGTTTTCATCATTACCATCCACACTTAGGGGATTAATTTCCTGGGAAATGCAGCCAGTAACATGCCAGCTAGTTAAACAACTTAGATAACTGTAGCTAAGGTTCTAATTCCTATCCCATCGACAGCCCTTCAACAAAAAGGGGAAGAACGGAGCAACTGAAAACTTCCATTTGAAGTCAATAACAGTAAGTCACAAGTGCCTGTGTGTGTGGACGCAAGTGAGAGGTAGGCAGGAGCAGGGTGAGAGGCAGCCTCTGCTCTTTGTGTCAGATGCTGTGGGACAGAGGGCTCAATCAGGCTGTCACCAAGAGTCTGCTTGGACCTTAGGCAAATGATTTAAAGTTTCCAATTTAGAAAACTAAAGTTTAAGAGCTTTTTTTTTCCTTTTTCACCCAATACTTTGGAACCGTTAAAATTGTATTGTTGGGAATGTAAAATGTTTCAGCTGCTGTGGAAAACAGTTTGGTGGTTCCCCCAAAAAATACCTCAAAGAGTTACCAGATGATAATTCAAAAGGATTGAAAACAGATCCTCAAACAATATATGGACATGTATATGCATGTTCATGGCAGCACCATTCACAGTAGCCAAATGTCCATCAACAAATGAATAGATAATCAAATTGTGGTATATTCATACAATCAAATGTTATTCAGCCATAACAAGGAAAAAAGTAGTGATACCTGCTACAAGGTAGATGAACCTGGAAAACATCATGCCAAGTGAAAGAAGCCAGAAACAAAAGATACATTGTACAATTCTATTGATATGAAATCATATAAAATGAAATGAGGGGAAGCTGAGATGGCTCAGAGGGTTAAGCACTTGCTTTGCAGCCCCCGGGGACCAAGGATCAATCCTGGCCCTGGCACCAGCTTGTGCAGACCCATATGACAAACTGAGGTGTCCTTCTTGTGTGGGAGGCCTCCAGTTCGGCCCCGAGCTTGAGGGGGCATGCCTACCAGGCAGGAGGCCCCAGCCCAGTTCCTGCCCTGCATAGTCCCGCCCACCTGTGTGGAACAAAACCATGTCAGAAAACTGATGACGTACAACTACAAAGACTGCTCTGGGCCCTCCCCCTTCTCTCTATTTCTCTGTCTCTCCCTGTCTCTATTTCTCTCTGTCAAAAATAATAAAATAAATCTTTAAAAAAAATGAAATGAAATATCCAGAATAGGCAATCTATAGAGACAGAGTGAAGATTGGTGGTTGCCAGGGGCTGGCAGGAAGAGGTAATGGGGAAAAAGTGCTTAATGGGTAAGGGTTTTTACTTTGACTTAATGGAAATGTTTTATAGCTAGATAGACATGCTGAACTGTGAATGTACTAAATGCCACTGAATTGTTCATTTTAAAATGGCTAATTCTGTGTTATGTGAATGTTACCTCAAAAAATTATTTTTAAATTATTTAATAAATGTAATTACTTAATACATCCTTCAGTTCTCCCCATAAGCAATTGTAATATATTAGCATACTATACACACTGTTGTGCAGTGGAGAATGTCTTATTTATTTATTTATTTATTTGTTTGTTTTATTAATTTTTTTTAACCTTTCAAATGTACATTTTTTTCCCTCTTCACATGCAGAGCCTCCACACACCACATTTTTTACAGCTATAAAGTCATTTCGTTGGTCAGGTATCATTTTATCCCTACAACTTTGCTGGCATCGAAATACGACTAACCAGTTTTAAATCTATAAAGTAATTACATAGTACAGCACATCAAGCTTTAGACACCTGGCAATTAAGCCACATACAAACAGGACAAGACCTCCATTCTACATGTTCAGAGCCAGGTGTTCGCGGTCCCTACCTGGAGTCTCCAAAAGGCAGCAGAGGCAACAGACAGTTACTTCAGAGGACATTGAACACTACAATCTGGAAGCACATTGTGATGTTACCCCAGTATCACGTACCACCCACCTTTCTCTAACATGGGCTCATAATTCTAGCATGGCAGGTCCAGCAGATACAAGATGAAGACAACACAGCGCTTACTCTGTAGCTACCCTGGGTACCCTAATTCCTACTCTGCATGTATTGCAATTTTGAACACAACTCATCCTAAAAACTTGTCACGTTCATGGCAGTTTTTTAGGTTGGATGACCCATCAATCTTGTACTTGACTGTTAGTGCTCTTGCGGTACTAGTACCAAAGCTGAGCTAGAGAGCACCTAATGGCTGTGGATACCTCACATGAAGTTTTTTTTCATACTATGAAAAATGTTCTAAGTCTACAATTTCACTAGGAGGATCAATTGATCGAGTTATGTTTTCAGCCTTTTGAATACTCAAGCAATCTTGAGGCTTTAGTCCATCTATTCTGTTCTGTTCATTTTCACAATAATACAAGGGTGTCCTTTGGAATAGCCAAACTCAGGATCATCACCACCACTGCATGCCTTGAAGTAAGGCCGCAGGAAACTGACATGCCACATAAACTGGACCCTTCTGTTCAAAAAGTGTTCCACCAGGACAGACTGAGATTCTGCTGTTCTTTTAAATTGTATGGCTTTAGAAACTTAAGGTCTTCAGTGTACCCTTTATAGGACTCTGAATCAAACATACTGAATGAATATTTCAACGCAGTCACTAGTTTTAGAAAAACTGTAAGTCCTGTACTAGAAATCTGGTCATGATATTTTGGAGCCTCATCATTTTCAGAGTCTGAAGCATACATAGCCCACATTGTGAATGTCAAGTGTGCAGCCAGTAACCCACAGAAGACCAGATAGAAGAGCAAGATCAAACCACAGCTCTTGGTAGTCAGCCCCAGGAACTCCCCTGCGGTCCAATTGTCGATGAAGAGCTTCCACTGGGCCAGACCCAGGGTGAAGCACTTCTTGACTTTGTCATTGTGTGAGTGCTGACAGTGAGGGGAGAAGTGGCATGGGATGGAGGCGCCCAGGAGCATGGAGGGGCATCCTAGCTCATGTGCACAGCTGAGCAAAGACAGAAAATGTTTTTAAAATACAATTTTATGGGCGTTAACCTAGAGCTACTCAATCAGAATTTTCAAGCATGGGGCCAGGAATCTATTTTCCAGGTGGTTGGTGGGGGTGGGGCTGGCCTGGCCTGTGGCTTTCTTGCCATCCCTGACGACCTAGACCTTGAGCCTTCAGCTTTGTTGGCCTCCTGGAGTCTTCTCAGAGCGGGGACTCCTAAGCTCCCTGACCCTCACTTCCCCTCTTCAAATATTCCTCTGTGTTCACCATCTGACTCAGACCACCTTCTGCCTCTCCATGAATCCAATTGTCAGGCTTCTCAGGGCACTGCGAAGCTGTTCCCCTTACCATCCATTCACACACCATGACGAAAAAAGACAAGAAGTCCTGCAACCAGAGCCTGGTCCAGTGAAAGCTCTTCATCTACTACAGCCAGCAACTTAATAATCTAGATCTCTAGAACCTGATGGAATTCTCATCTTCACTCTGATGCTACCCAATAACTGTGAGACTAATCCACACACAAAAAACTGGCAAACCAGAATGTTAATGTGCGCCAGAAATATCTGCCATTCAAAAGGGGAGAAAAAGTATGATTCATTGAGCCCCTACTGTATCTCTGGTACTGAGTTAGGCATTTTTCTTCACAATAGCTCCCTCAGGGTAGATTTTATTAAACCCCATTTTACAGAGAAGGAAAGAAACTGAGGCATAGAGAGGTTAAGGAACATGCAGGCCAATGAGTAGAGGAGCCAGTCTGACTCTAAAAGCAATCCTCTTTCCTCTATCCTGCATTGCCACACGGTCCAAAACCTGTCAGTTATGCTGGGAAGTGGGCCTTCCCGGGAACAGGGAAAAGTCCTTCTATATCTGGGACATATCTCTTCCTGCTAACAGATCCCTGGGAACTAAGACATAATCTGAAGATGAGCACAGAATGAGAGTCAAGGGCACAGGGCGTCTGAAGGTGCTGTCCACAAAATTACAACTACATTAACATTGACCCACAACAGAACTCTCCTTTCTGGTGACCTCAATATTGGCATCTCCCCAACACAGTGGACCTTCCCTTTGCAGAATGTTGGGTAAACCCTGGCAGATTTCTGTTTTGTCTCTGCTCCATCAAGGGAGGGGAAAGCAGGCTCTGGAACTCACAAACCTAGGTTCAAATCCCAGCTCCTTCATTTATAAGCCATGTACTTCAGATGCGTCACTTCTGCTCCATCCTCCTGGGTTTTTTCAAGTGTAGCGAATGGGTACCGGTATGTAAAACTCACAGCCCAGAGACCAATTATGGTAGGTTGCCCTCTCTCTCCTTGAAGTCGCAGCATTTTTCCAGACACTTTTCTTCTGTCTCATTCCAGTACTGATGGCTGTCTCCAGTCATGTTTATAAGACTTGGGTGATTCTTAATCCTCTCCCTCACAACCCTCTCTCTCCTTTGCTCTCAATCCAAATAGGCATATGATCAAATCTTGGCCCAGGCACAAGGTAGATATAAAAAGGACATTGTATCTGAAACTGGGAGCCCGAATCTACTTGGAGGAGGGTTTCTACCTCCCACAGCTCACTAAGAAGGCTTGGGGAGTCACATGAGGACCCATGACCCCCTGACCCACATGGCCTTCCATCTCATCACAGACTGGACAAACTCCTTGGGATAAAGCGCTTCCCACTGCCTGACTCCCAGTCAAACCATAACAGATGGTCATCTTCCAAAAAAGTTGAGTAATACGTGAATTCACAAATCAAACTGTCTTTTACGCCTAATGATTATCATTAATTCAGGGAGTCCTTATCCTTGACTTATATTCACTAGATTGTGTCTCCCTAAGTTGTGGGTAGAACTAATATGTGCTAAGTGCTTACAATACACTAAGTGGATTCTACGTGAATTATTTCATTTCATTCTCAGAACAACCTTAGGAAGTGCATACTGTTTCTACCAGCCCAAAGACAATTACAATACCTAACATTTACAGGGTCCAGCAAAAGTGATGGGTTGCCAGAGAGCTACCAGCTCATAAAAAAGGGGTGTTCCTTCTGCCAGATGCTGTATATAGCACTGTTTAGCAGGTGTCACTCCCTGCTTTATACATTTATTAACTCATTCTATCATCTCTGCAGCCCTGTAGTGCAGATCCTCCAGTTGACTCCCTTTACTGAGTCTCAGAGAGGCTGAGCAAGTGTCACAGGTCAAAGAGCCAGCAAATGACAGAGGCTGAGATTCAAGTCTGGGCAGTCTGATTCCTGAGGTTTCTAACCACTCTGCTACGATGCCTCTCATCTTTCTCACAGCAGGTTCTACACATGCTTTCAGCAGCCCACAGATAACATTACAAAGAATGTGACCCAGATGAGGCCTGGCTTAGCCACATAGGTTCCTGAGGCCCTGAAGGACAGACCGCACTTATTATTTCTCAGCTGGGTCTTTAAATGTCAGTGTGTGCATGACCACCTCAGACCTTGGGCACAGAAATAAAATGAAGAATAAAAGGGCATTCTAATGCTTGGGACAATAGAAAGGCAGGGCAGAAGAAGAGCAATGACCCAGAGCACAGATGCATATAGTTGGGTAAGCTTCCTAGGCAGCAGAAAGTAACCCCTTATAAGCAGTGCGGGACGGGAGTGGGATGAGAGTTGCACCCTTGACCTTGGGCTGTTGGGAAGCCATTTATTACATACACCAGCCCTGAGAGTGCTGAGTCTTAACCTAATTTAGCTCCTCTATCAATACTGATTGGTCACTGCTAGGAACTGCTCATTTAGATCAGCCAGCCTGGCTTTTTGAGCAGCTCATCATCACATATACAGTGTGCAGGAGTAAAGATAGCTTGCCCTCTTTTCCAAAGCCCAGAATTCACCTGCACCCTCTTGTCACCAGACCTTGCTGCATGGCTCTTTAAGCCCACCCAGTTCAATTATTTATTGTCCTAGGAGTTGAAGGGACAGACACACATAACAGAGATAGTCTTACCTACTGTCATGCAGCTTAGAAGTAAGACTGACAGGATAAGGAAGGGAACAGAAAAAGATCTAAGATGAGTTTCAGATGTGTTGTGTGAAATAAAGAAAATAAAATGGGGGAAGCTGGGATGGCACAGTGGGTTGAGCTCTCATGTTGCAGCCCCGGGGTCCGAGGATTGAATCCCGAACCCCAACCGTGCAGACCCATAGGCTGAATGGGGATGTACCTTTCATGCAGGAGGCCTTCAGCCTGGTTCCAGCCCTGAGTGGCCCCCGCCCACCTGTGTGGACTGAAACTACGTCGGAAACCGATGATTCACAACCATGGAGACTGCTCTGGGCCCTCCCCCTTCTCTCTGTCTCTCTCTCTCTGTCAAAAACAATAAAAATAAATCTTTAAAGTGAGTGTCCTAAAAAAAAAAATGATTACAGAGAGGAGAAGACTCTTGCCCAACCATGCCTTAGAAGGCCATCCAATGTGGAAGGCTAAGAAAGGACCCCGGAGCCTGGGAGACCAGAGAAACTTTCTGTTCCCCGGGGACTCTCTAAGCCTACGACCCACCTCCTCCAGTTCTAGCTCACTTCACATCCCCACTGACTACTCAATCTGCATTGGCTCTGGCTCTGGACCTCTGACCCTGCTGGTCCAACACTGTCAATGACCTTGCCCCACATCTCCCCTTAGGAAAAGCCCTCTCATTTGCTGAGCATCAATGATCCCAACTCATGTAGCCTTTCCTGACTCCCAATCACATTTCATTGCTAGGCTGAGTTTTGTTTTGTTTTTGTTTTTTTAATGTTCCTCTGGCATTTGGTCAAAGATTTATTTAACCTTTCATTTCCCTTTGTCTTTTTGAAATTTCTTTCCTTCTCTTTTTCATTTCCTTTTGTCTTACAGGTTTCTGACTACTTATCTCTTACATCACACTGCAAAGTTTGTGGAGAGCAGGTCTTCAAATGTTGGTTCTGCCATGTCCTAATGAGGCTTTTAGCAAGATGCTTAACCTTTCCAGATCTCAGCTTCCTTTGATACCCAGAGAAGTAGACCCTAAAACCAGAGTTCAATATTAGAGGTATACCAGGAAGTTCCAGAAGGCAAAGGGGGAAGTGAGACAAAGAAAGGAAGGAACCCCATATAGGGTGCATTAACAAGTAAGTTACTACACTGGGTAACTGGAGTTCACTACTGCTGCACAATTCTGGGTGACAATGTAGACTGCAGGTTCACAACTTGACTGAACAATGAAATCACTTGGGAGCTTTAAAAATTACGTTTGCCTGAGTCTCACTCACAGAGATTAGGATTTAATTGTTCTGGGATGTGTTCTGGGCATCAGAGAAAAATTATATTCCCCAAGTGATATAATATGTAGCAAAGTGAGTCACTGGTAAGAATAGATCTCAGATCTGTCTCAGCCCAAAGGTGAAAAATCCGATTTGTTTTTCTACCAACTCTCCATCCATCACTGATTGAAGAGTTTCTAGCTTATTCTGTGAGTTGTCCTAGGATAATCCCTTCGTCAGAAAAGAAAAAAAAAACCGTTCAGATCCCATGACCAGAATAAAAGACCCCAAACTCACAGATATTTGTCACAAACAGTCTTGGGTGCATGAGGGTGAAATTGAGCAAGGTGTTGGTAGCATCATTATATTCTTCATCTTTAAAATGGGAGTAAAATTTTTTCAATTTTTTGTGAGGGTCAGCCAATGCCTATTAAGTGCCAGGCATACAATAGCCACTTAATGAATGCTGTTATGACCTCTGCTGTGGGTTACTGGTAAATTCCCAGAAGCACCCAGCTGGGGCTTTGTAGTAATGGATATCCACTAAATATCAGTAACTCTCTGCATCTCCCCTTAAAGACAGCAACAATGCAAAACTGAATCAATGGGGCTGCTGAGACACATCATTCAATCCTCAGATCCCAGGACACTGAAACAGTGACTTTTCCTAAATGATCTGATTTTTGTTGTTGTTGTTAAATGTATTGGGGTGACATTGGTTGATAACAATTACATTGTTTCCAGGTGTACAATGCTACATTACATTGTCTATGCATTGCATTATGTGCTCACCACCCAGAATCAGCTCTTTCCATCACCATATACTTGAGATCCTCCGTACTCCCCCCACCTCCACTCTCCCACCCTGATCTGATATTTTTAACCTTGGTGGCACACTGGAATCACCCGAGGACCTGACTAGAAAATATGCATGCCTGGGTCCCACCCCCAGGGAGTTCTGATTTAATTGGTCTGGGGTGAGGCCTGGGCATTTCAGGTTCATAACAGCTCCCCTGGAGATTTTAATGTTGCAGACCTGGTGATTAACCAAGACTGAGGGATCAGGGGGAAAGCTGGGAG
>PVKE010020246.1:0-27671 GCA_004027555.1 Craseonycteris thonglongyai
TTCAGTCTTAATAGCTTACCCACCCATCACATTTTTTTGATCACTTTTCAGAAACACCCTATTTAAATATATATATATATATATTTTTTTAAATACAGCCATTGTCAATATTAACGAGCATGGTTACATAGCTGGATACTTTATATGAGAATACTATATATATGATACTATATATATGAGAATATATATATATATATTCTCATTGCTCAGCATTAGTTTGGTTGGATTTAGATTTTACAGGTAGAATGGATGAGCTTTGGGAAAGCTACAGAAAATGCTTTGAGCATTACTGCATACTTTTCTCTCTGGTAATTATTTAGGGACAGCAGCAGCCTAAAACCACTTCTTCTGTCCTTGATGGAAAAGTAATTCTTTTTGTTCATTTAAGAGGACTGTGTGTGCCAATCCCTTAATCTCATTGCTGTTTACTGGTGAAGAATAAAGTTGAAAGCTGCTCATTAAGTCCCCACATCCAAAGGGGGATGATGAAAGTGTTTGAAGTTCTGCTGCTCCCTCAGACATCTCCCTGACTTCTAGGCCTTAACTCTATGATATGTAATTTCTCTCTTCATGAATTCTCAGGTGCTGAAGTTGTCTAGAATGCTGAGAAGGCTAACCATCATGTGAAGCAATAGTGGCTTTTCTTTGGCTTATAATAAAAACATATGAGAACCACAGTTATTTGGAATTTTTTGTGTGTGTCTTACTCTGAGTAGTTAGTGGTATAGCAGATACTAGTGCCTCCTTTCTCACATTCCAGATCACTCAGGAATAAGAGACTTGCATGGCAGAGGATGGAGAATCTAAGTGCTGAATGTGACATTTACAGTCCCAGTTACTCTGGTGGGGCGGTTCTGTCCCTTTTCACATCACTGGACTTCAGGAGGGCAAATGCACTGTGATTGAGGTGGTTTTGAATTCTTTCTCTCTTGTTCTAACATCCCAGGGCTTCCAGCAGAAATTCTCCTTCCACAGTAAAGAGATTGTGGCTATCAGCTGTTCCTGGTGCAAGCAGGCGGTAAGTTTGGGCAGGAAATAAAACCAACTGGGCTCATGTTATGTCGAAATAGACTTAAGTCTGCTTCAGTTTCTGTTTGTATGTGGAAGGCTATCCCAGTGTTTGTATGGTTTCTCTTAGAAAGGATCATTGGAGGGAGAAAGATGGATTAGAACTACAGAATTATAGCATGTGTTAGCTGGGAGAAACTACAGAGATAAATTAGCTCTTTTATTTATACACATTGAAGCCTGGGATTAGAGACTAGAAAATTCTCCCCTGGTCCTAACCCTGGCTCTAGAATTGAGGACTTCTGACTCCTAGACCATATATTTTTTTCCAAATACACTAGATAGTTGATCCTCTTAGGGTAGGAAGTTGCAACGTTAGATAATCCTTCTAACGCAGGAGTCCAGGCATCTTGGTTCCTTTGTTTTTAATGTGGGTGCCTTTTTTTTTATGTGGCTATGTTAGCACAAGAGTGGTCTTACATCCTTTAAATTTGGATGTTGTTATAGTTATCTGTATGCTCCTTGAAGTGTAACATTCTTACATTTGAACATATATGTTCATTAGAAACCAATAGTAATTTTCCTATTTACGTTTTCTCTTTTCTCTCTCATTTTTTTTCTTTAATTTATTGTAGTGACATTGGTTAGTGATGGAAAGAGAATTGACCGTGGGTGGTGAAAACACATGCAATACATAGATGATTTATCATAAAATTATATACTTAAATCCTTTTTTCATTTTTTTAACACCTCTGTCCCAACATGGTTCATTTTCTTGCTTGTTTGCCTATGTACCTATTCTTTCTTTGCCAACTCAAGGGTTGGCAAACAATGTCCCATAGGCCACTTCTGATTGCTGCCTGTTTTTGTAAATAAAGTTTTATTGGAACATAACCATCTCATTCATTTATGCATTGTCTGTGGATGTTTTGCATTTACGGATTGTATGTAGCTACTTTAGTGCTACAGTGGTGGAGCTGAAGTAGACCGTAATCTCGTAAGACTAAAATATTCACTATCTGGGCCTTTCATAGGAAAAGTGTGTGGAGCCCTGCTCTCAGCTCTCAGTTCGCCTACTCTTTTGAATGACAGTATATTTAGGCTTTATATAGTCCCTTCATTGTGCAATCAACCCATGAAGAAAGACATTAGTTTCAGCTAGGTTAACCCAATTCTTTTTTGCCCCGCGAACACTTGCTGGCTGTTCTTGAGGCTACAGCATTTACCCTGAGATAACTTGTGGACTTCAAATCCTAGAAAATGTAGCATTTCTACACATGGAAAAAATTACTAAATACTGATCATCATACCCATTTTTGTTATATTGGGATTAGAGACAAGTTCTGTTTAGAAATAACTTTAAGAACAGTTTTTATATTTTATTTTCACATTGGAAATGAGTCAGATTTGCTTCAGCCTCAAAGAATGTGTCTATGTAAAATTAAATGAATGTGGCAGCAAGTTGAATTTTTTTTTTTTTTTCTAAACAAGAAATGGGTTAAGGATTTGAGGGAAAACTTTAGTTCTCTACACACATCAGATTTAACTGTGGAGCAGGAGCAGATGCATTTAGTTGAAACATATTTAATTGCCATGTTTGTGGGTCAAAAACTTTTGAATTTTGACAGTTCCATAAGGTTCAACCTAATAATCTGTCCAGCATAATTTCTCTAAGCCCCACTAATCAGGAGAACTTAACTGTCACTAGGTAGGGAATGTGCCGCTCTGGAAGGCTCAGTGCTTGCTATGTCACCATCCTGTAATATTGTTTATTCTTGGCATTTCCATCTCCTTTCAGTTGATTGTTACAAAAATAATCTCTGTGCTTCTGTTCAATGACATATTCACAAATGTAAGGCCATCCTAGACCTTGATTGAAACTATACCATCAAGGCAATATGCACCTGGAGACAAAGAAGCAGATTCAGGGGCCAGGTGTCAAATAGTGTCTGTGATGCTGGTTTTCCTGATGTGAGGAGACCTCACCTGTAGGACAGCATCATCGGCAGCAGTGGACTCAGATAGGCAGTGTCTGCTCCTGCCCCGGTACCCACCAGGCTGAGGTTAGATGGTTGATCCGGGGTCAGTTAATTGGGAACTCAATACCAGTTTCCTGTGAACACTTGCGATCTCTTTACTTTAATCTGTAGTCCCATTGAATCACTGCAAAGACAACTTTCACTCGACCGTGGTGACAGAGCCTTGGTCAAATCTCCATATCTTTGTTTCTTAGGGTCCCACATATAAAAAGTGAATTTGCAAGGTCTAAAAATAGAAACAGTTTAGGACAAACATATCAGTGGTGATATGTTTTTAACATTATAGGCAATCCCTTGTAGGATATATGATGTCAAATGAATGAATAAGTGCCTTCTATGGGCACTTCTGCAGTGAAAAAAAAATCAGCTGGTTTTTGGAGCTGGATTTCCTGGGTTCAGGTCTTGATTCCACCACTTAAAAGTTGTGCAGTTGGGCATGCCTCTTATTCTCTGTGTAATGGAGATTTCTCAGGTATCAATTGAGAGATTTGAAATAATCTCTGAGATTCCTCTCATTTTAGAAATACAGTAGTCATTCACTTAGGGGTTTATTTGAACTGCTTAGAGAAAATCACTTTTTTGGTTTTTTATTTAAAAATTTTGTTTTGACAGAGTTTTAAATTTACAGAAAAGTTGCAAAAGGAATGCAGAGCGTTAAATGTATACTCTTGTACTTTCCCCTAGCTTCTTCTAATTTTGACAGCTTACATAACCATAGAACAGTGACAAAAACCAGGAAATTAATGTTGGTCCATTACTATTAACTAAACTACAGACTTTTAAATTTAAAAATTCACCAGTTTTTTTCTTATTGCCCCTTTTGTGTTCCAGGACTAATCAAGCATCCCATATTGCATTGAATAGTGTCTCATTAGTGTCCTTCCATTTTTGACATTTCCTCGTCTTTCATGGCCTTGACACTTGTAATGAGTACTGATGGGGTGTTTTGTAGAATGTCTCCCAGATTGAGTTTGTCTGGTATTTTTTTGTGATTAGATTGAAATGATTAATTTTAGGCAAGAGACTGTAGAAGCAATGTGATATCCTTACTATATACTTGTCAGGGGGTACCTGATGTTGATGTTTTATTGCTAGTGATAGTAACCTTGATTGCTTGATTACGGGTACTTGCTGTATCTTTCTGAAGTTACTAGGTTTCTCTTTCCAACTGAGAAACATTCGGGGGACATATTTTGAGATTATGCTGATCTATTTCTCCTCAGACTTTTGCCTCCTGATTTTAGCATTCCTCTTTTCTTTATTAAATTTTGTTTTTAACTTTTAAAATTCATAAAGTTTACTTTTCAGAAGAGTTTTGAGTTAACAGCATGATTGAATAGAAAGTAGGAAGAGTACTCAGACATTCCCTGTCCTTACGCTGTCACACGTTTCCCCACTGTGACACCTTATGAGAAAAATCACTTTTTAAAGAAGACAGTCAAATAACATTTCACTGATCTATCAAATTGTTTACAGATCACAAATAACTGGTAGCTGGGGAAAATAGTGATTATTTTACAAAATTATATTTCATAATTAATGAACTGATTTAGCCATTAGCTGCTGGATCATGACAGATCTTGAAGATATGCAAAAAGGAAGACAAAACTTCCCTGATGTGATTTAATTGGGGTGGCCATGTTTGCCAATTTTTCTGAGACAGTCCTAATTTATATCTTTTGTTCCAATGTAATTATCCAAGTGCTTCCTTTCACTCTTAAAATTGTTCCAGTTAAGAGGATAAATTATGTGGTCACATTAAATGTAATCCAAGTAGAAACTGATGTTAAATTTTTAAAAATCACTGTGACTAAAGCTTTAAGGCTTGTAATTATTATGTAATGTGGATTTTTATGTTTATTAGAAAGGAAATGTTACCACATATTATTATCATTTTATTGCCACACAGAAGATGATTGAAAACATGATTGGCCTGAGCTCACTCCATCCATGAGGTTATAGAGTTAAACCCCTAATACTGAGGTATTGTAATGATCACTAGTCTACATTTACTTACTTTCTTCCGAAAACAGAAAGCACTTTAGACTTGTCAACTGTAATAGGACCATTGTATTTTTTAGCAGCCCTCAACTAACTCAGCCAAAGCAGTCTTACTTCTTTGTTATCTCTTGGATTTACAGCTCTCTAAAAGAGACATCTTGCTTCTTTCCTGGGTTCCTTAAACTGGAAGACTCCCTAGAAAGGGTTTGCATCTGTGGGTAGAAAAAGGAGAAATGGATGGTAGGCACTACCTTTCTGCTCATCTTCATTTCCTTCTGAACATTGCAAATCAACCAAGTCTGACCAGCACAAGTCAAGTAAAACAAAGTTATGTACAAAATTAGAATTAATGGAACCCTCCAAGACTCTAATATCTATTTAGGTAAATATCCTACTAAAAGTTTTAGCTAAAAAACCAAAAAACCGAAAAACCAAAAACATGTTTTAGCTGACATTGTCCTACAAGATTAATTTCTTGTTATGAATTGTTATCAATTCATTAAGTTGAATGAATTGGAATTCTGGTCTCTAAGCTCCCTGGGCTGGGTGGGCAATGATAAGGAGTGTGTATCCTCTGCGTGTGTGTGTGTGTGCATGCATGTGCGCATGTGTGTGTACATGTGTGTACTCATCTGTTCTCGCCACAGCATTGCCCTTTGTGCAGAGTTGTTTATTGGTCTGTTTTTCTCTTCAGTTTCACAATAAGGTGACCTGCTTCATGTTACATCACATTGAAGAACCCTGCTCACTGGGGGCTCATGCTGCTGTTATTGTTCCACCCACTTGGATCATTAAGGTGAAGAAACCTCAGGTAACTGCTGGGACCCTGGTGCTGCTGGGTCAGTGTAAAAACCAAAAGTAACTGCTGCCTCTTGCTTCTCTGCCCCTGACTAGTCTTTGGGTTCCTACAGTCTCTGCTCTCTCATCCCTGTGGTCCCATGTTTACCTTCCCCAGTGCGTCCCATTAGCCCATCACTTTACTGCATTGGGCTCTCTCATGGAACCAGCCTCTGCTTCCCAACAAATCAGTTTCACAGAAGTTTCCTCCCTGTTCATGTGCTTTGGTACTCTCTTTGGGTGCCCCCCCCCCCCACCCTGAGTTTCTAAAATACTAGTGGCTGGTATAGCTGATCCTTGTTCACCTCTCTTGACTTCCATCCTGGGCAACCCCAGGGAGTGACTGTGACTGCTTTCCTGAGATTGCAACCACTTCCAACCTGAATAACAGACCTTCTAAATACACAAAGCCTGCTTAAAGAGCAACATTCTTTTTTTAAGGCAAAGTAGAACTTGTCCTTGTAATACGCAATCTCATACTGTAGTCAATCCTCATTGTACTTTCTGTCCTAGACGGTCTCTGCTAAAATATTCTGGGAAACCTTGGTTTCTCAACAAGGTCACAATCTTTAATAGAAATATTTCTCCCTGGAACTATACATCCTAGACAGTTAGCTCCAAGTTCTGGGGTGGTAGACTTTTAATGCTACAGGGAGAAGATTATACCTTCCCTTGGAAATTGCTCAGGAAGTCATATTGAATGTACTATCTTTAAAAGATGTGGCAGCCCTCCTTCACATGGTCTCCAAAATTGTTACGCAGTTTATTCTCATTGACTCAGTTTTATTTAAAAACTGTTGGATCAAGGACACTGTTTTGCTTTGTGTATTTCATGTAAAGTTTAGCCTCTGTTGATGGGTTACATTTGGGGATAATCGTTCCAGGTTAAAATCCATGGAAGCCTTTGGGAAATCTTTTCCAAAGGCAAGTACAATATCTACACATTAAAAAATGGGGAGTCTTGTCCTTTCATTGTACATTTTAGAGCCAAATGCCAAGAGATGTTAAATGAATTGCCCAAGGCAAGGAGACATAGCAGCTTTAGTACTGCATCTGAAATTCAAGTGTACTGATTTCCAGTGTATTGTTATTTTAAAATTTCTTTGATATTTTTATTTCTTTATGTGCTTTTCTCCTAAAATTTATTAAGCTCCTCATGAGCTTTATATTAAATATTCAGTTAAATCAACACATTTTAACTTAAAAACTTGATTATATCAAAAAGGCTACTGGACTTTGGAATGTAATAAATGATCCTTGCTCTGAAGACCATGTAGTTGTCTGAAGAGAAGATCAAGGAGAGCTTCATGAAGGAGGTAGCTTTTATTCTCCTCTTAAGGATAGATGGGATTTAGATCAGTGATGAAGAGGAAATAGGCAGAAGAGTGGCAGAAGCAAGGGTCCTGGGTTCAATATTGTGTGCATGGGACTGTGAGATTATCTTGATTGCAGTAGGAAGTTTATGGAGGGTTGTGTGGAGAGAGCCTGAGGTGGCTCAGGCCTGACTAGGGGTAGTTTTTAATAAGTATGTGAATTTTACCTTCTTAAGAAAAAGAGTGATAGAGTAGAATTTTTATTTTAGAAAGAAATAACTAGCAAGAATGTGTAGGGTGACATCATAGTATGGGATTTTAGAAGGCTTGAGCTAGACTAGTTAGGAAAATCAGAACATGATAACCACTTTGCAAGAAAATTATGTTTACTTTTTTAAACTTTAAAATTCTTTTATTTATGGAAAATTTTAAAAAGATTTATTTTATTGTTTTTGACAGAGAGAGAGACAGAGACAAAGCAACAGAGAGAATGGGGAGGGCTCAGAGCAGTCTCCATAGTTGCACATCATCAGTTTTCAACATGGTTTTGTTCCACACAGGTTATGCATCTTGTTATTGTCTTCTGTGATTTAGGGTATAATAATAATAATGAGAACTAACATTTAATTTATAGGTTAGGAAATATTTTGAGTACCAAGGTCCACATGGTTATTATTAATAAATAGTTTGAAGGGGCATTCGAAGCCAGAAATTCTGATTCCGGAAACCAAGCTCTTAATGATATACCATGCTGTTCACTATCTTACTATAGCAGCCTTGCTGAATCAGATATCTTTAAAAATTTGAGTGGTTCCTCCTCCTTTAAGCTCCAAAACCATCAAGTAATTTAATCAACTAAATTCTATGTAAAATTTGATGTACAATGAACTTGGGGGGCACTATAGTAGTGGTTGGAGCTCTAGCTGGTGAGTTCATCTATCTGCCTTCCTGACCTTCTTCTGCCACTTAACAACTTGTATAATCACAAGCAACTTCAATGCTTCTGTTTCAACTTCTCATCTGCAAGTACCTAGTCCACAAGGTTTTCTTGAGGACTTATAAGCTAGAAAACAAACAAACAAAAGACAAAGTACATAGAATAGCACCTGGCTCATTATAAATACTCAGTAAATGTTAACTCTCGTTATTTTTCTTCTTGTTGACTTCTAGAAGCGCAGGGTATCAAGTGAAGCTGTACATCCACAGATAGAAATGATGCACAGTGATATATGGGTCAGGACAGAAGTTATTGATCCCTGAGCCATCTGTACTACAATGAAAGAGGATGAAAAGAGGATAAGAATTCTAATGGAGAGGGTAGAGAGAGACAGAATGGGGGCCAGAGTCTGCTGTCTACTGTGCTCCCACGTACACCTTGATATACTACCATAACTGTTGTATTTTACTCTGTAGTTGCATTATGTGTTCCATAGCATGATGCCTATTCCATGGGAGAGAGTCAAGTCCTATTGTTTGTTGAATATAAGGATGGAAGAAGCCTGGCTGAGCATCCACACCCAGATAGTGGAAGGAGGAAGAGAATCCTGCAAAACAGGGAGGTGGCTACATTAGCACAGAATTTCATTATTAAAATGGAAAGAAAAATAGGGTAATTATCAATGTTATTATTTTATTATTATTTTGGTATCTGTAGAATTTAAGAAGGATTAAGAAAAGTTCTTGTGTTTGGAACGCTCAGAATCACAGTTTGTAGAGTGTGGAGCATAGATGGCAACCTCTTAGTGGTGTGGAAATAGTAAGATTAGAGAATTCATTGGAAACATTAAGAGAAATAAGAGAGAGATTTGGAAGGTAGATGGAGAAAGGCAGATAAAATGCTTTTCCAACTTTTAATACACACACACACACACACACACACTTTATGTATAGATATATAAATCTCTGTATCTATGACTGCTTAAAAATGATGAAGGTAATTTTGTGTTAAAGATATATTTACTTGGTTAACCATATTCAAAGATGCTGTTATATGCAGTGGAAGGTCCAAAGATGCATCAAAAATTCATCTGATATCCTCAGAAGTTATACTCTATAGTAGGGTAAATAGACAACACAATCTACATCACTTGCAAAGTGTTTGTGGATTCTGGAAGAACTGTGTGAAACCTTGATGGCCTGAGAAATGAGGGCCACCCGTATGATTTGCTGAGCTGCATCACCAACTTATTTGGAGAGACCTCAAAGAAAAATATAATAGAAAGTATTTGACTTTAAGGAGTTAAAAGAAAACCAAATTTTAGTACCTATGTGACACTATACATAGTTTTTACCATATTACTGACTGTGTTTTACATCCCCATGACTATTTTGTGACTACCAATTTGTACTTTTTAAGCCCTTCGCCTTTCTCATCTAGCCCTCCAATCCCCCTTCCATCTAGAAACCATCAAGGGGAATCACTTCATAAATTATATAAATGTGTAACTACTACACTGTACACATGAAACTAATACAAAATAATATTGGATGTCAACTATAATTTAAAAAATAGTCATGAGATATCAAGTACAACATAGAGAATATACTCAGTAACACTTTAATAACTATGTACAGTGTCAAATGGGTAATAGACTTATTAGGGTTATCATTTTGTGAGGTTTGTAAATGTCGAATGCCTATGTTGTTTTGTACACCTGAAACTAATTTAAAAAAACTAAATTTTAAAATTCACGAGCCTGAATCTGTTGATATACTTAAAGTCAAAGTTATAGTTAATGTTACAGATGTTGGTGTTTCTCCTTTGTACTAAAAATGGTAGAGCAGGAGTGTCTAACTTTTTGGCTTCCCTGGGCCACATTGGATGAAGAAGAATTATCTTGGACCACACATAAAATACACTAATACTAATGATAGCTGATGCGCTTTAAAAAACAAAGAAGCATAAAAACAAAAACAAAAACAAAACCCTCATAATGTTTTAAGAAAGTTTATGGATTTGTTTTTGGCTACATTCAAAGCCATCCTGGGCCATATGTGGCCTGCTGGCCACGGGTTGGATAAGCTTGGGGTAAAGGATAATATTTTGATTGGATAAACAAGTTAAAGATGTTCAAATAGTAGTAACTGTTAATACTTGGAGCTGAAGGAGCAAGACCTTTATTACATGAATTTGGGGGGGGGATCAATTTACAGGAGACAAGAGGTGTGTGTTTTTAATAAATGACATCATTCTACACATAAAGCTTTAAACCTTGCCTTTCCTAGTGAAAAATGGAATCTTGGAGAAAAGTTTATATTAGTACATATAGATAATTTTAAATTGCTATATATATTCCATACTATGGGTATATTGATTTATTTAGCCAACCTCCTGCTGATGGATATTTATATTGTTTCCAATGGTATATTTATAAAAATGCCATAACCACTCCTTCCTAGCCTTGTATGGACTTTTTTCATGCCAGTCCTTTTTTATTTTTTATGATTGGATGATCTAAGATGCTAGAGACTCAGGATATGTAATAGCAGTGACCAATAATGTCCCTAATACTTGCTGTGATTTAGCCAAATACGCCTGAGAAGCTGCTGAGAACCCGGGCTTAACTTTCAGGATGAGTTTTTCTTATTCTTCTGCCTGCCCATCCTCAGGGCAGCCTTTGTGCCCATGGTGCCGCTGGGGCGGGGCAGGGCAGAGTGAGAGCACCACACCAAGTCCGTGCTGCTCCCTCCTGTCGTCCCTCAGAGTTTTGCCCCACGTATGGTGGGGTCGACTTCATCTGGGATGATGAAGTGAGATATCTTCTCTTTAGATCTGTTATAACCAGTCCTCTGTGATTCCCATAACCTAGAAAAGTTCCTGAAGAGCAATAAAAAGTAGTTTCATTCACATTTGAGTGATTCACCCATAGGCCTTTCTTAACAGCCCAGAAAGGAGTCATACCATGATAAAGATTTTGTGGATAGGATTTTTTCTGTGGCAAGATGAGTTTGCCCTGATACCTGGTATAAGAAAGTGAAAAGCCTTTATCGTTTACTAAGACTTGAACAGAAGAGTGGGCACAATATGTACAGAGGGGCAAATACTGTTGGAATCAGAAGAATGCAAATATCCACATGAGGGACCAACGTTTAACTGTTTTCATAGTGTTGAACTTGCCAAGCGAACCCTTTGTATCACTGAGTTAGTTGCCCTTGGTAACAGGGATGCTTTGTTTTAGAACACAGGACAAGTATTAAAGGTTTCTTGAATATATCACCAACAATTCTACTCAGAAACTTCTAGGTATAATTTTTACATTGGTGAAAAGCGTTGTATGTTTTTCAACTCTCACAGCAGCACCGACTCAGGCAGGGTAAGCTATATTGTGAATTAGCAAGGCTAGGAGACTTGCCTTGTCGTGGCTGAAACACAACCCTAAAATGCCTTCATACCCATCAGTCCCTCATTGAATGATGCTACCTTCTAAAAGAAGTTACATACTGAGGGAGAGATACATATTTACATACAAACAGAAGGAAGCCTTGGGTTTTTGAGGTGTGTTATGATATTCCATATCGCTTATTTTTTGCTATTTGACTATCCATAGGGCTGTAAGCTTACTCAGAGCTCACATAGAAGCATCCAGGTACCGTAAGTCAGCCACTGCTTGATCTTTGCCCCCTTGTGTTGTGAGATGAAGAAGGCCTCAGATATATTGGGCTCCGTGAGGTTCAGAAGCCTTTGTATTGCTATATCTATGTTTTAAAAGGCTGTTTTGTGTGTCCATTCCCAATTAGAACTGAGTTCCTTGCCTGCTTTGTTTTCAGACATCAAGCCTTATTTTGGTGTTTTTCTCACTGTTTCCCTAACATGCTTGATCATCAGTACCACCTGGAGAACTCTGACTTCTATGATCAGTCAAGTTTAGGGAATAGTCTTAGCCTGATCCATCTGACCTTTCTCTCAGAGCTTAATTATTGATCTTGTCAAGAACCAAGAACCATAGTGGGTTCCTGGCGTGTTTCCCTCATTGCTCTTGGCAGTAACTGAACTAAAACAGTAAGGAAGTTAGGAGACAGGCATTCACTTCCTAAGGTTCCTTTCTAAGATCTGGAAAGACTCAGTGTGAATTTTAATAATATTGATTCATTATTCCAACAATGATGTGAGTGCATACTGTGTGCCAGGCATTTGTGCTAGGTGCTGGGCTATACAGCCGTGAATGAGGTCACTACCATTTGTGGAAGTCCTTTTCACGGGATGGATACCAGGCTAACTGCTTCACACACTTTTCTCGTTTAAACTTCACAACTCTTCTGTGAGGTAGGTATTATCACCTTCATTTTAAAGTTGAGAAACTGTTATGTCAAAACTTTGACCTGACTTTGCCAAAGTCACAGATCTAGTGACAGGGGCATCCAGAATTCACACCCAGTGGGCCAGATTCCACAGCTCATGGCCCTTATCTCATAGAGTTTCTGCTTTACCAGTATCTGTGCCTATTCACTTCACCCTTTCTGCTTCAAACAGAGGTTCTCAATGCTGGCTACACTTTAGAATTGCCCAGGGACTTTACAAGAGTATCTTTGCCTGAGCTTAACCCCAAACAAATTATATGCAAATATTTCATGGGGCCCAGGTAGCAGCATGTTTTAAAAGCTCTCTGGTTAAGGCCGATGTGTAGTGATGGTTGAGAACTATTCAGCATCATTAGTGGCATCAAATAGAGCTTGCCTTTGCCAGCCTAACAATTTACAGCATTCTTCTTGGATCATTTGGCTGACTAAATATTTAAATGTTCCAAATTATTATTTTCTCTTTTAAACAAACCAAAAGTAGTGAAAATATAGCAAAGACTTTTATAATGCAAACGTCTCCCCAAAGAGGGGCATGATAATAGGTCCATTTAAAGAGGAATTCAGAAGCTTGGAGATCTCTTTGCATGGGGAGCATAGTTCAGAATGAGTGGTGAGAAATAACCTGGGGTCTAAAATATCTATGAGCTCTGGATTGCACTTTTTTTTTTGGTGAGGATTGGAGAACCCGAAGACTTCTAATCTGATAGGGGAAGAAAACCTTCAGACGAATGGTGGTTCCAGAAAGTTTCCCTCATCTTTGGTGAGGCCACAAACCGACTTATTTTTTTGCAGGTCCAAAATAGAAGTAAAGTAAAAGCTAAAGAGTTTCAATCTTGGTAGTTTGGATATGTTAATATATATACACTACACTAAGGTTTCTTTTGAATGCTCTCAGAAAACATAGCCTAAATAGTAGAAGAATAGATATCTAAATTTCTTCAAGCTGTTTGAAAACCCTTAACTGCTCAAACAATGCATGTGTATACAACTTGTATAAACTTTTAAGTTAAGAATTCTGCACTTCAGGCTTTCAGCACCTTGTTAACCATCTATGATGTGGTAATGACATCTTGCTTTTGTGAAGATAGCAATCTCATTAATTATTGACTATCCACTAGTTTAATCTGGTCTTGCTTGTCTTCAAGAAATGAGCCATGACAGGCCCCCTAAGAGAGATTCTTCTCAAAGCATCTGTATTAAATATTAAGAGTAAATGGTTAGTTTGAAGTTATTCACAAAGTTTCAGTCCATATGATCCCTTGGAAGAGAAAGACAGAGGAAGTAAATTTGAGATGATTATCCTTCAACAACTTGGAGGCACTTCAGTGAGAAGAAAAAAATCAAGGGGAAGGCAGACTTCTTAAACCAATGGGTCTTTAGCAAAAGAAAGAGCAATATTATAAGTAGCTTAAGGGTGAATCTTACCTCTGCATTTTAAAACTCAGTTATTAATGCTGATAGGATAGTTGTATCATAAAGTTCTATTGCCATTAAATCATTTTATGATCATTAAAACAGTCAATACCAAAAATAAAGATAAAAAAATAAATAAGTAACCAGGGGGAAATAAACAGAAACAAACAGAAAACATGAAAAATGGCCTCCTTTTTTACATTTCCACATAGGTGATCTCTATATCCGGAGATGAACTTGAACTTGGTTGGGCGGGAGACGGACCTGGTTGGGCGGGAGACTGGAGCCCCTCAGAGAATTTGGGATTCTTCCATTTTTACTGGGAGGGTTGGCAGGTATAACATGTGTTGTTATGTGAGTCCATGAGAGCCTCCAGGGTTCTAACTCCCTGCCTCTCCGTGTGGTGGGGAGTCAGTCGCTCACGCTGAAGTACTCGACTGATATCTGTGTGTGGCTTACCCATGACCAGTGGCTTGGAAGTGTCAAAGCATGAGAAGCATGCAGTCGAACAGCATGTGCGTCCATCGCCCTCTACATGGTTCTGCATGGGAACGCTTGGGCTCTATCTGCCTCTGAGCTCAGGCATTTCCTCCTTTCCCCACAGAACTCTCTGAAGGTTTCCAATCGGAAGAAGAAGAGAACGAGTTTTAAAAGAAAAGCCAGTAAAAGAGGAACAGAAGTAAGTGTTTCAGAATTATGTTCCAATAAAATACATCCTCCTCTCCAGAGCCTCCTCTGACATGATCTGGTTCAAGCTTATTGTTTTGAAATACCTCCTACTATTTTCTCTTTCGCTATACTTTAACCATGCTGGAATTCTATGTGTCTAGCTGTCATCTATCTGTCTGTCTGTCTGTTTGTGTACCTACCTACCTACCTACCTACCTACCATCATCTATCTACCTACCTATCTATCTGTCATATATCTATTATCTATCTCTATCTCTGTCTCACTATCTCTCTATGTCTCTATCTCTATCACCTCTATATCTGTATTTTAAAATAACCTCCTGCCAGGTCACAGAGCATGTGCACTTATTTGTGGAAGTATTATCCCAAAGATGATGAACATGAAGATAAAAGCTAACATTTCCAGACTGAATATACAGAATAAAACCAAAAGCATGGCTTGATTCTTAGGGGCAAATGATAGCCTGAGGTACTCGCTTCTAAGCTTTAAATGGAGCATGTTAAGAGTACGCCCTGTGAAACAAGTTGTATCATTTGTTTGTTTTTGCAGGGATGGGGTGGGTGCTGGTAGTTTCTCAGTTCCGTTGCTTTGGTGGCTGCCTTTCAAGTCGTGGGTGCACGTCTCAGTAGTGCTGCTTTCTTCTTTCAGCAGGAAAACAAAGGTCGTCCCTTTGTGATAAAACCAATCTCTTCTCCTCTCATGAAACCCTTGCTTGTGTTTGTGAACCCCAAGAGTGGAGGCAACCAGGTACGTCATTTTTTATGAGTTTAACTTGGAAATTGTGATGCTTTCTGGATTCCCTACACCAGTTAAAATAGCACCACCTGGGACACCAAGCATTGGAAGACAGTTTTTCAAGGACAAGGTCACTTGAGTAGGGGGCAGCCTTACGCATTACAGGGCTGGGCAAAGCCTAGAGGTTCTATGATGTGTCCCTCTGCTTCCACATATAACTGTGCTAGAGGCATGCAGAAACCCGACTGCCAACATTTTTCTTACAGATGTTCAAAAAAGGCCCTTCTACAATTCCCCTTAGTTAATACGTTACAGGGTTTCTTAACTCCTATAATTAGGAAGTCCTTTATGAACTTATTTTTCTTTCTTCTTATTGTAATTTAGACCTGGCAATTCTCCCCGACCCCCATTCTCAGAGGAAAGAGAGGATAATGATTAATCATTCATGATAATGAATAACAGCAAATCACCACCACTATCAAAAATACCACCTTTTATAGGTTTCGTTTGGTCATTGCTCAAATCTGATAGTATAATTAATATTAACTTCACTTGAGAATAAAGAAATTGTGCTAGAAAAGATAGGTTTAATGACATGCCTAAAGTGACGCAGTTGTCTAAAGGACAGAATTTGTTCTTCATTCTGGGTCTTCGGCTCTTCACCTAATCCTCTTCCGCTCTCTGGGACTTCTTATCAATTCTGTGTATAGCATAGTGGTTAGACATTTATATAATTTATGAACTAATTCCCCTGATAAATCTAGTATCCACCTGGCACCATACATAGTTATTACCATATTGTTGGCTATATTTCCTATACTGTACTTTACATCCCTGTAACTATTTTGTAGCTATCAATTTGTACTTAATCCTTTCACCTTTCTCATCAAACCCTCTCAACACTCCTCCCATTTAGCAACCATCCGTTTATCCTCTGTATCTATGTCTGTCTCTGTTTTTTTTGTTCATTGGCTTTATTCTTTTGATTCCACATATAAGTGAAATCATGTGGTATTTGTCTTTCTCTGTCCTGTTTTACTTAGCATATATCCTCTGTGTCTACCTATGTTGTCACAGATGGTAAGATTTAATTCTTTTTTATAGCCAAATAATATTCTATTGTATATATGTACCACTTCTTTATCCAATTGTGTGTCAATGGACATTTACCATATTTTCCCGTGTATAATGCACATCCATGTTTTTGGCCCAAACTTTCAGGGAAAACATCTTTTACTCTGAATTTAATTCAAATTTTTATTTGTTTATATTTAGGTACTTATTATTTTTTAGTATTATTTCTTGTACAAGAAATTTTATTTAACAAATAATTACAAAACCCAAGAACAGATACAAGGTACAAAAAATTTTATGTATAAATTCTTTTTACATGAAAGCCTGATTATCATATTCCAGGGTATTATAATAGTTTGCATATGGAGTTCTAGAGTCATACTTTTAACTCAGAAGCCTAAATAAGAGAATTGAAAATATTTATGTAGGTAAGGAATTAGTACTACCCATGAAAAATGTACATCCATATTTTTCCCTCACAAATTTGGGCAATAAAGTGCACATTATACACAGCAAAATACAGTAGGTTGCTTCCATATGTTGGCTATTGTAAATAATGCTGCAGTAAACATAGAGATCCATATGACTTTTTGAATTAGTGTTTTGGATTTCTTTTGATAAATATCCCGAAGTGGAATTGCTGTGTCATATGGTAGTTTTATTTTTAACTTTTTGAGGACCCTCCATACTGTTATCCATAGTGGCTGCACCAATTTGCAATCCCACCAACAGTGAACGAGGGTCCCCTATGCCCAGTTTGCACTTTTTTTATTGTTAAATTTAGTAGGGTTACATTGATCATTAAAAGTTGCATAGGTTGCAGGTGTGCAACTCTACAGTACTTTGTCTATGTGTTACAATTTGTGTTGAGCACCCAGAGTAGTTTGCACGTCTGAAACCCTTTACCTTTGTCACCCATCCCCCACCCCTGCTCCTATCTGAGAACCATCGGTTTGTTCTCTGTATCTGTAAGTCTGTTTCTGATTTTTTGTTGTTGTTGTTTATGTTGTTCTTTAGATTGTACATATAACATATAAGTAAGATCATATGGTGTTTGTCATTTTACGTTTTGCAACAAGATTTCTTGCACATTTACACTAAACAATTTAAAGATTTGAAATTGTTTTGTCACCCCATGGAAGGGAGGAGTCGTATAATTAGGATTGATCCAGTATTCCAAGATGATGTTCTGATTACTAAAGATAATGGGCATTTTTCAGAATGTGTTAATTATAGTAAACTTTCTTTTATAGGAACTTGTAATTAAAAAAATAATTCTTTCTTTCCTCCCTTTCTTCACAATTCTTTATATCTTGCTATGTTAAAAATATCTATTAACATTGTAGAAAACAGGGGAACGAAATGTGTTTGAAGCAGCGCAATAACCAATTTTCAACATTCTGCTTTCTTGAGTTGCTGAGTGATCTTCATGTGGTAATGACAGTGATCCTAAACGGGTCACTGGAGCAGGACCTACAGAGATGACCTCAGGAGTGAGGATCACTTTGCTCTGAGCCATCCCTCCCTCTAGTTCTGGTCTCTCTATAGCCAGACAAGGGTTGGGTCGGGGTTGGGAACCACGGAATGGAGCAAAGCTAATGTCCTTGATTCCAAGATTTTGGTCACCTGAGCACCACATACTAATCAATGCCAAATATATTTTATTATGCTAGCTATTATATAAAATGCACTTATGAAATCAGCATAAGCTTTTTTTTCAGGGCATACAGAAGGTCATAGGTGATCCCTGCCTTTGAGGAGCAGATAGTTCAGTAAAAATGTAGCCTGTTCCTATTTCAAAACTCCATATAAATTATTAATGACAGGGACTTCAGAAATGATCTGATGTTACTTTCTATTTTACTAAATAGACAGCAGCTCAAGGAAGCTTAAGTGAATTTTCTAAGGATATATTCTTTGCTAATGACAAAAAGGGGAAAATGGGAAAAATAATTCAAACAACATTAACTATATGTGAGTTCTAAATTGAGTGGATCAAACTGCAAGTGCTATGGAAGTTTAAAGGCAAACAATGACTTGGGAGTGATAAGAAAATGGTGTCATGGAAGTAGCTGAAATAGAAGATGAGCAGTACTTAGTTATACAAAGGAGAGAACACTGGAGTAGCACCCTTTTCCTCCTTGCTGTGGCAGGTTCCTGTTTTTCCTTCAGTGCTCAGTAGCAACTTTCTGAACCACTTCTCAAGATTCATTTCCCGGTACACCATGCTCCCATAGCTCTTGGTACTATGTGAATTGCAACATAAGTGCTCTGTGCGTGTCTGTACTGTTAAGATACGGGTTCCAGGGGAAGCTGGGATGGCTCAGTGGGTTAAGCGCTCAATTTGCAGCACCGGGGACTGAGGATTGGATCCCGGCCCCGGCCTGTGCGGAACCATATGCTGAACTGGGGAGTTCCCCCAGTTCAGTTCTCTCTCTGTCTCTGTATCTCTCTGTATCTCTCTCTCTCTCTCTCTCTCTCTCTCTCTGTCAAAAACAATAAAATAAATAAATACATAAATCTATTTAAAAAAGATATGGGTTCCATGTTAGCAGGAGTAGCACCTTGGAACCTATGTTTCCAGTTCATGTCATATAGAGCAATATTAACAGAAGGATGAATGTAGTGGTGAAAATGATTCATTTTAAGGACAGTATGGCAAGTAGAATATCCATATAAGGCTATTAGAAATGTGGTTAGGTAGATTCAGTGAGCCTGGACCAGTGTCTTAAAACTTGGCTGAGGATTTTGGATTTGTACCATAGAAGCTAGTTCCTCACAGTTTAAAGTTTTTATTTTTTTATTTTTCTTTTCTTTTCTTTTATTATTAAGTTTATTGCAGTGACATTGGTTAGTAAAATTATATAGTCTTCAAGTGTACAGTTCTATAGTACATCATCTATGTGTTTCATTGTGTGCTTACCACCCAGAGTCAGTTCTCTTTCCATCACCATATATTGGACAAAGGAGTAATACAATGGAAGAACCTTTAAGGAAGATTAATTTGACACATTGGGAATATATAATATATGTAAATCAGGAGGCTATTCACATAAACTTCAGCATAAATTGAATAGCTGGGGAAATCAATGAATAGATGCATTGATGAGCAGGTGGATGGGTGGTTAATGGATGGATGGGTGGTGAGTGGGTGGGTGAACAGATGGACTAATGGATGGATGTGTGGATGGATGGAGAGGTGAATAGATGAATGGATAGCATACACAAAAGGAAGTAAAGCATCAAGATTTTACAACGAATTATCTGGACAGTGGCTTTGTTATTCATGGGTGTTCAGGAAAGGGAAGAATTATTTTGGGAAAGAGGTTGAGATGTATTTGAAGAATTTGAGGTCACAGCGAGATATTAAAAAAAAAATACCCAGTTATCAGAGACAAAAGACTTAATGACTTTCTGTCATTTTATGCATTTTGGCTTGTGAACGTTGTTGCCATAATGATGTTATATACTTCTAGAATATCTACGATTCTCGGAAGTATGGCTAACAAAATAAAAAAATGACTATTGTATAACTTTATATTTTTATCTACTTTCTCTTTTAATTAGAATTCTTTACTAAGTCTAGTAAATATAAAGAACATTCTTTCTAAGCACAGTGTGATATGCTGAGAAAGCTGTAATGAAACTCAAACACCTATGTATAACCAGAATCATTCAAACTGCCCCCCAGTTGCTGTGTATGTATGTATGTGTGTGTGTATATATATACATATACATACATATATATATACACACACACGTATATTCATATATACATATGTACACACACACACACACACACACATATATATATATATATATATATATTTTTTGGTTTGGGAAAGGTACAACTTGATTCCCTGATTATAATAAGGAAGAGTCATGGTTGTAGATGATCTAACTGTGCCTTTTTTCAGAGTTGTGTTTGTAACATGCCCTTAATATTGAAGATGAAGATAGATTCAGCTATAAAATTGGGATTCAGAGGATGAATGAAGTCTTCCCTATTCGGCAAAACAGAATCACAGGAACGGAGTTTCTCACTTTGGCTCCCTTGGATCCTGCTTTCTCCATACTTTTGCCCCACCCCCTCCTTTTTCTCTCTAACTCAAATAGGCCATAGCTAAGACAAGTGACAAAAGAGAACAGAGGCTGGCAGGGAAAATAAGGCAAGTGGGACATGGGTGGATACACCCCCATCTCCTCTGAAGTTTCTCCTTCTGAAGTTTACTGTGGTTAAACCTTACATAGTATGATACTCTGTTTTGAGAAGAGAGCCCATTCACTTTTACCTACTTTATAGACAAGTTGAGATTGGTAACAGGACCAATACATCTGCTTGATGGTCTCAGTCATAGGAACCTTGGAACTATACATCATAATTCTTATTTAGACATTTTTAGTGTGGAGACAATTTAGGAAACTTCAACCAAAATAAGTGTTCAGGTAGTCTATTTGAACATGTGACTCTTAACTCCCTTCCCATAGGCCAGTAGTTGTCAAATTTTTGTGTAAATATAAAACGCTGAGACACTTATTAAAATTCCCTTTTCCCTGAAAATCAAATGCACTGGGTGTGGGGAGAGGCCCAAGAATGTCAAAGTTTGGTAGGCATCTCAGGTGCTTTGGATGTAGGTGTTTTGTGGAGCACACTTAGAGAAACACCATCAGAGTCATTTCAAGGTCTATGAGAATAAATACCCGAGGCTTGTGTGGGAGACATAGGAGGCGGAAACTTAAGAGGGAAATTTACTGATTTTCAGGGAGGGGGGCAGGAATAGCATGTTAGCTTGCCCTTATGTCGTCAGGACTTCTCATCTCTTAGGTCAGAGCAGTGGCTCTCAACCCTGGCTGCACATCAGAATAATCGGGGCAGCTTTTGAAAATTAGTCATGGCTTCCCCACCCCTTACTAATTAAACAGAACCCTGAGATGGGACCCCTCAACTGTAAGTGCCCTAGTTTCTTTTTTGTGTAGCCGATGTTGAGGACTACTGACTTCCTTCTCACACTTTCATGTGGGTATGAATCGCTTGGGGGATCACGTTAAAATGCAGATTCTAAGTCAGTGAGTCCGGAAGACTCTGAAAATTTTTTGTACTTTTCTAAACAAGCTCCCAGGTGGCGCTGTTGCTCAGAGAGCGCACTCTGCAATCAGTAGAAAACCACTTTATTGTTAAATCCCGTTTCTTGCCTTTTATTGGGCTTATTCTGGTCATTTGCTTCTAGTTATGAAGTACTCCTCTCTCTTCAGTTCTTTTTCTTTTTTTTGACAGAGAGAGCGAGAGTGAGAGAGATACAGAGACAGAGAGAGAACTGAACTGGGGGAACTCCCCAGCTCAGCATATGGGTCCACACGGGCCGGGGCAGGGACTCGATCCTGGGTCCCCGGCGCTGCAAAGTGAGCACTTAACCCACTGAGCCATCCGGCTTCCCTAGTTCTTGATACTTACCGGTAGGCTTTTAAATAACAAATAAAAAACAAAATTATTCTTCTGCTCTTTAAATAATTAGACTATATCGCCATCTGCTGGCAAGTAATATATCTGCAGCTTTTATTCTTCCGGCAGTGTTTTATGCATTTGTGGAAAGTATCCTGCACTTTGCAGGAATATATAGAAATGAGCACATGCAGAACTGCTTCTATGTTTATGTTTTAAATAATCATTTTTAAAGAAACAGCTACTTCCCAATAATCGTCTCTGTTTTTCTAACACTTAATGGGGAGACCACACTGGGTTTTTTGCAAAGCCTTACAGTTGGTGGTACCATTGTTATTGTTGAGATCCAAATTATTTGAGGGAGCAAACATTGGAATCAGGAGCTGTAATATCAATTTTGAGTGTTTCCTCCTGTGGAGAAGAGGTAGTACAGAGAAGATAATGTTTACACCCCCCAGAAACCCCTCCTCTGTATGGAAACCTGAGAGCTACAGAAATAAGCCCTGCTTTAACTTCAAAACATTTTATTTTTCTTGGATGCCTCTGACTCTTTCTACCTGAGTGTTAGAGACCCTTCTGATATTTCCCAACATTCCCTGCTTTCACACAGTCTCTTCCTCATGCTCTCTCATGAACTTCATCTTCCAGTGACATAGATTATAAGTTCAGGGTTAAACAGGTGGTCTGCCATTAAGAGTGATTCTAGATAGTCTGTCCTGAGAGTTGAGGGGTCCCTGGCTCCTCCCACTGTTCAATGTGAAATCCCAGGCCCGAGGTGTGGCATGCGTTGGACCCCTAGATTGGAGCTCCCAGTACCTTATCAGTAGGTAATAGGTGGTAGGGGTGTTCAGTCCATGGAAAGACTCATCCTAACCCAGTTCACACCACCATCAGCGGCAGGCTTCCCCAGACCAGAGCCACTCCTAAGTCAGGGACAAGTCAACCAAGGAGGGGACACACAGGAGACAAAAAGCGTAAATAACTTCAACTATTTGAGTTCTCACACTGTTCCTAAATACTTGGACAAATAACCTCAAGGAAGATGTTATTGTCTGCTATGCTCAACCTGGAGATAGATCATAAATCATTATGTTTAAGTGAAATTTTAGAAGGGCATTCAGTTGATGATGGCACATGTTAAAATTCAATATTATAATCTTATCAAGCCAGCTTCAACAAATGGAATAGAAAAACCAAACACTGCAGAATGCTGGGATAGCTCAGCTGTTGAGCACTTGCCTGGCAGTCGTGAGGTCGGGAGGTTGATTCCTGGCTTTGGCTCATGCAAACCCCATATGCTGAACTGTGGTGCAACTGGTAACAGCCAGGATGGTGGCAAAGGTTCTCGTCTCACATGAGGGAGGCCCCCAGTTCGGTTTCTACTCCTTGTGGCCCCACATCTACCTGTGCGGAATGAAACCATGTCACAACTAATGACGTACAACTATAGAAACTGCTCTGGGCCCTCCCCACTTCTCTCTTTCACCTTTCCTCAAAAGAATAAATAAATTAAAACAAACAAACAAACAAACAAACAAACAAATAAGGAATCTGTGGAAAGCCACAATATTGGTGGGAATGTAGGGGCAGCTATCTTAGTTTAGTCTATTCAGGCTGATAAAACAAAATGCCTTAGGCTGGGTGGTTGGTAAACAACAGAAATTAATTCCTCACAGTTCTGGAGGCTGGAAGTCCAAGATCCAGGCTCCAGACATTTCAGTGTCTGGTGAGAATCACTGCCTGGTTCATACATAGCCGTGTTCTCACTTGTGTCCTCACATGGGGGGCGGGGGCTCTCTGGGATCTTTTTCATAAGGGCGCTGATGCCGTTCATGAGGGCTCCATCCTTATGACCTAAGCACCTCCTGAAGGCCCCACCTCCTAATACCATTTTATCGAGGGTTGTTAGGATTTCACCATATGAATTTTGGAAGAACATAAACATTCAGTCTGTAACAGGGGCTAAGACCCAAACCAAGCCATCTGGCCCCTTTGAAAGGCCTAGGCCTTGGACGTCTAGCCCCTTAATCTGTAGCTGGACTGACATATCTAAATGTAAGTCTGACTGCCCTAATGAAAACATTTCAGTGACTCATTTCCTATAAAATAAAGCCCAGCCTCCTTAGTGTACATGACTTCCTCAACAACTTGGGCAGTTTCGTCTCCTGCCACTCCTGCTCCATGGTTCAAAGAGTGAACACAACATAGTTCTTCTATGGCCTGTCTTGCTGTTCCACACATCTTATGCCTTTACCCTAGAATATCTTCCTCTACTCATCTTTCAAGACAAACTCCCAGTATGTGAAGGAAGCCTTCATCCAACCCCCAACGTTGGGCTTAGAGGACCTCCTCTGGCCATTCGTACTTCTCAGCAGGCATCTGTCATAGCATTTACCATCTTCAGTGAGTTAACTTACTGCATTGGTCTCCTTCCCAGCTCCTGAGTGTACACATGAGCACTAATACATGTTTATGAAGGAAATTAGGCATTTCTTTGGGTGGTTTAGAGCCAGTTTGAAATAATCATTTTGCAGTCTCTTCTTTTCACTACCTTTTATTTTCCTCAGTTCTTATTGTCTGGGCAGTTCTTTAGTTTTTTCATGATCTTGATAATAACTCGGTGATAATACCTCCATGACAAGGCTTGCTGAGTAACATATCCTAATGTTTCAGCCTCCACGAATTACAACGCTTTGATGAAGGTTGGTGTGCTGTTTGAGCTGATCCATCCTTAACTGATTCTCCATGCCCCCAAATCATTATACTTTATCTTATGAATAATGCATAGAACTTCCTCTTGTAAGCAAGATCTTTTCTGTCTTGTCCATCTCTCTTTTGCCTCAGGTAAAACTGTATCTAGCACATAGTAGGTTTTATTTCCATCTAGAACAATTTACCTATTTTCTGGGAAGCTGTTTTCTCTTCTCCTACCATGATTCCCAACACCTGGAGCTAGAAAGAACAGTGTTATCACCCTAGAGGAAGATCTCATCTCACCATATCTGAAAAGAAATTATTTCTAAATTTATAGCAAGTACATGATAAAGCAGAACTTGTAAATTATAAGTTTGGATGAAATGTGGAACAAAAGACCTGCATTGGCCTCTGTAACAACTGGCATAACAATTGTGATAATTATGAACTACACATTAGCCCTCTTACCCTCAAGTATCATTTAATGAATAGATTAACAAGGCACATCAAAGAAAGGGCCTAACATGTACAAAGGCCCATTTTGAGCCATATTCTGTGCTATTAGATACATAACTATTACTGATTCATTTAATTCTCATAATCCCTCTGAAATGTACACTTTGCCCTCCTTTAATACATGTTAAATTTTTTGCAAGATTATAAATGCTCACGTCACCCTATTAGAAGCCCCAAGTTGGTTTGTTTTTTTTTTACTTAAATATTATGCTATTTCTACTACTAGGATGATTCTCAAATATAGCATGGTAGCTATACAAACTTAGGACAGTTTTAAGGAAGAGCAATTCATGTATCTACTAGAGGAACCATAATCCTAAGCAACAAACCCTGCCCAGCTGATCAAAATTTATTTGGAATTTCTAATGCCATAAAATAAGGCACCCTACTCATTTTTAAAGCTCTTTGGATGTTGTTTAACAACAATAATAATAAAAAGTCCTTCTTTTGTTTCTTTGCTCAACTCATTTTAAGACATGATCTTCAGAACTGCCTTGTATTTGCCATGATGATCCTCTCTATAAATGTCACAATTACTTAAAACGCTCTCCGAATGTTCATGTGAGAGATAAATGTTTGGCTTGGACAAACAGGTATAAACATGGAGATTGGAAAATGTCAAAGTAAGATTTGATGCCACTAACTAGAGAAGATATGTATAGATAGATAGATAGATAGCTAGATAGATAGATAGATAGACAGATAGAGAGAAACCTGTGATACTTCTGCTTCAGTTAAAAACATATTTCAATAAAGTCCTACTTACTCATACTGCCCATATTTCATCTTATGGAAACACAATAGTAATCTGCACAATAAAGTAAAAATTAGTGTTAAGTTATATTGGCTGACTAAGTTCCCTATGTGGATTTTCATACATTGAGTAATGATGGTAAAACTAATTGATACTATTCATTAAGTACCTATTGCATGCCAAGCACTGTGATGTGCTCCTCAAACATTATCGCATTTAGTTCTTTGCAGCAAGTCTGTAAATGAGGCATTCTTGTCTCCACATTCAAGAGAAGGGAGCTGAAATTAATGAAATTAAGGAATTTTCCCCAAGTTACCCAGATTATACAGACATTCATTTTGGACATTCAATCTATGTATATTGAGAGTCAAAGATCATGACTGTAACTACTTCTCTGTGCTATTTATAATTAGACGTTATTTTAGATAACAGGGTTTATTTTTTACTTTTTAGATATGTAACTAATTGGGAATTTCTTCCCATTGTCATTTTTTTTTTTTTTCCTGACAGGGAACCAAAGTCCTACAGATGTTCATGTGGTACCTGAATCCACGGCAAGTCTTTGATCTTTCTCAGGAAGGGCCGAAAGATGCGTAAGTCTGGGAATACCCTCCATGGTCCATACCACGTTAGGCGAGTGAGAAGCATTTCCTGCTTTGGTGTCAAGCTTCATTATTTGATTACCTTGTGAAAAGTTTTCTGACCATCTCTCATCTACTTTCTCATCTGTACTGTCCTCCCTTGAAAACTTCATCAGATATTTTCCCTCCTAGTCTTCACTGGTTTAATTCCCTTCAAAGCACCTCTTCTCAGTTGTTAACTCAGTGAGCATTTCTTCTGTGTTTGCTGTGTATGTACATGCAACTGTAGATTATGAGCAAGTCTATGAATTGAGAAAGGATCCATCATTTTTCTATTTATGCATGTACAACTTTGGAGATGTACATTAGTGGGAATGCAAGTGTGTCTTTGTGGAGAGAGGCCGTATTTGTTTATTAATATGTTCATAGATTTGAATTAGAGGTTGTGTGTGTGTATACTTCTGTGTGCATTTGAAAGAGAGATTGGTTAATTGATTGTGCCTATAGATTTCACATCAAAGTTGGGGAAAACATTTTAATTCCTGCTCAATCTCTTTTTTGAGCTTCTTAGAAATTTTATGCTCTATTTTTGTTAGAAGTGTTGAAAATAAGTCTAGATCCAGGTGATGTGAATCTTATTTCTTCCCTTTGGTGGAGGGAGAGGTTGGTAGTGGGGAAGAACAGGGATGTTGTTGCTGCTTTCTAATTTTCTTTTTAAAACCTGGCATTAAGATGGTTTGGCTGTCATCTGATAAGCATTAGAACTTAAGGGATACTAATTATTTTTATTTATTTTTTAATTTTTATTATTTATTTATTTTTATTGTTAAATTTATTGGGGGTGACATTGATTGGTAACAATTTGATAGTTTCTGGATGTACAAGTCCACATCACATCACCTATGCATCGCATCATGTGCTCACCACCCAGAATCAGGTCCCCTTCCATCACCATATATCCGGTGCCCACTCCCCCCTCCCCCCTCAACTCCCCCCCTCCTCCCCATGTCCCCAGGTAACCACCAAACTATTGAGTGTGTCCATAATGCTGGTGCCCACTTCCACCTCCCTTCCCACTCTCCCTCACTGTCCTCCCCTTCCCTCAGGCAATCACCCAGCTATTGAATGTGTCCATAGGTCTCTGTGTCTTTACTTTCAGTTTTATATTCCACCTATAAGTGAGGTTGTATGTTTCAGTCTGACTTATTTCGCTTAATAAGATGGTCTCTAGGTCCATCCATGTTGCCAGAAATGACTGTATTTCATCATTTCTTATC
>PVKE010020247.1:0-27670 GCA_004027555.1 Craseonycteris thonglongyai
TTTTTATTTACTTTGTATTACGTTTTGTATATATGTTTCTTTGTGTGTATATAATTTGTACAATAAATTTATTATTTTTAAATTATTTTTGTTTATTATTTTTTATTCTTGTTCAATAATAAATATCCTTAGAAATAGCTGGTGCCCGCCGCCCTACCGATATTTTAGAATGTGCCCTAGGGTATAAAAAGGTTGGGAATCCCTGCCTTAATCCAACACAATCTGGCTTCATTCTCCCATCCAATCTTCTAATACCAATAACCTCCTTATCATCAAGTCTAATAGTCTTTACTCAGTACTCATCCTTTTCAATTTGTTTTTTCTTTTTTTTTTTTTAAGATTTACTTTTTTGCCAGAGATAGAGAAGGGAGAGACAGAAGGAGAAATAGGAAGGCCCAGAGCAGTCTACATAGTTGCATATCATTTGTTTTTTAACATAGTTTCATTCCACACAGGTGGGCATGAAGCCACGCAGGGCGGTAAAGGGGCCAGGGGCCTCCCACATGGGAGGCATACCCCCTCAAACCAGGGGCTGAGCCAGGCACCTCCCACATGAGAAGCTCACCTCAGCAGGAGCTGAACTGGGGTCCCACACATGGGAAGCACACCACAGTTCAGCATACGGGTCAGCACAGGTCAGTGTTGGGACCGGCTCTCGATCCTCGGACCCTGCAACTGTAAAGCGAGCACTCAACCCACTGAACCATCCTGGCATCCCTTCTTAAATGTATTGAGACTTGTTTTGTGGCCTAACATAAGGTCTCACAGAGAATGTCCCATGTGTACTTGAGAAGAATGTGTATTGTGTTGCATTTGGATAAAATGTTTTGTATATATCTATTAGGTCATCTGATATAAAGTGTTATTTAAGGCTGATGTTTAGTTATTGGTTTTGTTTGATCTATCCATTAATGTAATTGGGGTGTTAAAGTCACCTACTATTAATACATTGCTGTCCATTTCTCCCATTGGTCCATTAATATTTGCTTTATATATTTTGGTACTACTAGATAGGATGCATTTATATTTACAAATATTATATCTTCTTGCTGTATTGACACATTTATCATCATGAAATGCCTATCTGTCTTTTATTAAAGTCTTTGCTTTAAATTCTATGCTGCCTGGGGAATGCTGGGACATGTGGGTAGAAAAGCTGAGCAATGAGAACTAGAGCTAAAGCTGCAGAACTGATAAAAATGCAGTCCACCAGGGCACTATTCATTCCCCTGGTTCTGACCCACTTTGTACCAGGGGTCTAATCAGGCCTGTGTCTGCCTCCTTCCTAAGGAGGCCAGAAGTCCCATCCAAACAGCCTTCTTACAATAGCAACTCCCCACTCCAGGTGGCCAGACAGGAGTTCCAAATCAGTGTTGTCTCCCAAGATACTGACACAACGGCCAAGTTTATTGGTTCTAGGGCCACCACCGTGGGTATTACTGGTTCAGGGGCTGTCATTGGAACAGTGTTTGGCAGCTTGATCATTGTCTATGCCAGGAACCCATTTCTCAAGCAATAGCTCTTCTCCTATGCCATCCTGGGCTTTGCCCTGTCTGAGGTCATGGGGCTCTTCTGTTTACCGATCACCTTTCTCAACCTCTTCACCACATAAGGCTCTGTGGTAGTCACCTACCCATCCCTGCTGCTTCAACGCCAGACTATGCCCAGTGGTAGAGTGTGCTAAGCTTTATCATTAAATACAACATTTCTCTAAAAATAAATAATAAAGTCTATGTTGTCTAAGTATAGCTACAACCACTTGCTTTTCATTTCCAGTTTCATGAAATATCGTATTACAGCCCTTTACTTTCAGTCTTTGTGTCCTTACTTCTGAAGTGAGCCTCTTGTAGGCGGTATGTTGATGTCTTGTTTTTTATCCATTCAGTCATTCGATGTCTCTTAATTGAAGAATTTAGTCCATTTAAATTTAAAGTAATTATTCATAGGTATGTACTTATTGCCATGTTCTTCACTATTTTCTGGCTGTTTTGTGTCATTCCTCTCTATTCCTTTCTTCTTCTCTTTCTCTCTTCCTTTATGGTATGATGACGGTCTTCATTGTGATGTTTAGATTCCTTTCTCATTTTCTTTTGTATATCTACTCTAAGGTTTTGCCTTATAGTTTCTGTGAAGTTCACAAATACCATCCTATGTATATAAGAGTCTATTTTAGGTTAACAGCTACTTAAATTTGTACATATTTCAAATTTCTACATTTTTATTCTCCCCTAACATTTTATTCTTTTGATGTCACATTTTACATCTTTTTTATTTTATGTATCCCTTAACTAATATTTCAGTTTTAGTTAATGTTACTACTTTTGTCTTTCAACATTAATATTAGCATTATAACTGCTTAATCCAATACTTTTACTATATATTTACCTTTACCAGTGAGATTTTTACTTTCATATATTTTTTATTATTAAGCACTATTTCTTTTCAGCCAAAAGAAGTCCCTTTAACATTTTTTTGTAAGTCCAGTTTAGTGGTGATAAACTCCTTTAGCTCCTGTTTTTATGGAAAATTCTTTCTCTCCTACAATTCTGAATGATAGCCTTGCTGGGTAGAGTATTCTTGATTAAAATTTTTTTCCTTTTAGCACTTTGAATATGTCATGCCACTCCCTTCTGACAAGCAAAGTTTCTGCTGAAAAGTCTGCTCATAGCCTTATTGAGTTCCTTGTATGTAATAAGTATTTTTTATCTTTCTGCTTTTAAGAGCAAAGTCCTTGTTTCCTATAGCCCTTTGGTCTTCCCAGATGTTATCATTGCTGGTTTTCAAAGCCAGACGTTAGGGGAGCTCGTCATCCAGGTGGAGGTCCCCTGGCCTGGGGTGTCTTATATGGGGCTCAAAAACCTTGCTCCTCAGAAAGAAACTGTGTGATTTTTATCTCCCTCCTCTTTGTGAATCACCACACAGGGAGTATGTGTCCTAACACAACCACATCTCTGTCCCTCCTTGACATGGTTTTATTTATTTTTGTCCTTAATTGTGGATAGCTGTTCTGTTAGTCTTCAGCACTTCTTCAGAGACAGTTGTTCTATATATAGTTGTAGTTTTGATATGTCCATGTTATGAACAATGAATTATGGATCTACCTATACTACCATCTTAAGCCCACCCTCTGGAAACTAATCCATCATATTTTTAATTCTTCCTTCCTCTTGACTTCAAATCAGTTAAGCTCACAAGTATCTTTCAAATCTCTACGTTCTTTTTTAACACTGTTCCTAGCATACAACAGTACTTAATAAAGGTTATTTTCTGATTTTCTTTTAGTTATTTGTATATCATTTCTTTTTTCTAAATTGTATGTTTCAGAAGGAAGAATTGTGTTTTCTTCATACATTATAACACTTTAGTTGTGCCATTAAATGCAAGAATGGTCTATGGACATCATAAACATACCCAATCTCCTCTAAGTGCTAGAATGGCAGGAAAAAGTAACCTCTAGAATTTCTATAAAGGGGTTTAGAAATCTGGCTGTGGAGGCAGGGAGAACATGGGTGACTTTGAAGTAGCATTTGCATGATTAGCACACTGTTTTCACTTAGGCTGCTTAAGAGATGCTGGTGGAGATTGTGAAAACTATATAAAGCCCCCAGGATCCCTTAGCACTGCCTTCGCTGATAGGCACAGTTTAGAAAAACAAATTTATTAAGGGAGCAAGGATAAACTCAGCTTTTAGAGATGGCAAAAATAGCCCTTTTTACTTCCCTGGAGTCACAGCCAGTCCCTACAATCCAGTTCAGAGGAATGTCAAGTATTCTCCCTTTCTTGTCTCCTTCTGTCTTTCTCTCTTTCTTCCATTATTTCTTACTCACTTTCCAAATCATTTCTAATTCCATTTCTCTATCTCTTCTAGTGTTTTGAATGCAGGAAGAAGAAACAAAAGAATACCTCTGTTGACCCAGAGCCAGATAACAGCACCTTCAACTTATTGCATTGTTGCATTGTTCTACAGAATTTCTCTCCCTCCTTTCACTGTACCATTCTCTGTTATCCTAGGTTGGAATAAGCCAGAACTCCAAGATGAGAGGGTAAAGATTTTAAACACCTATCCTGTAATTCACATAGTCTGATAAAAGTCAATACAATCACTAGCACAAATAAATATCTGGTAAGTAAACTAAAAAATGTGTTATCTGAAAAGATTCATAGATGAAATAGAAGTAACCTTAAAACCAAAAACTAAATTCTGATTAATGTATAATGCTTTATAAAATATAATAAACAAATTTAATCTTTATTTTATTTTCCTTGAATTAATGGTGCCTTCCTAATGCATCTAGGCTATTAATAAATTTGGCTCAGCTCTAGTAAAATCAATGAAGCATTTCTATCAGTATTCAGATCATGTCTCTATCAAATTCAGAATACTTAATATGTAAACCAAAAACACAGTTATTTACAATCCAGAGCTCACAGACCCTTCACTTGAAATTATTAAGCAAAACAGTGATGTTATAATGATACTCCAAAATATAGAATTCTAAATATCATAAAATGAGATGGGAAGCCTTATATTATACCAGCTATTTTGGTAAGTCATGGTCTATACTTTCAATAAATAAGCCAACTATGTTACATAGCTAAAAAGGGTGTGTTTGGTAGGCAGCACCCATCACTGCATCACCCAGCTTCAACATCCATTTGTAGGAGCTGATGGAAAATGGAGACAGAAAAATATAGTCTTATATGTGTGGATTTCTAGATCCAGAGAGGGAAGAATGCAAAAGATAGTATCTTGTCCACTTTTACAGCCTGCCCCAGGGACTCAGTCTGAACTATCACAGAGAAAAGGGCTGCACAAAAAGGTCAAAGTTGCTGTTTGCACAAGGAACTTCATGAGTTTGTTACTGGGGTTAACAGTCCAAGGCAGAACTGTGAAAAGGGCATTTTATCATTTCTGCAAATAACACAGCATGACTCCAGTGTGACGGTAAAAATGGAGAGGAATCCAGTTTTTGGCATATGGGAGATTTTTAGTTTTGGGAGCATTGTAAGAAAGTATGCTGGGTAGGCACTATTCCCACAGAGGCCACACAAAGCATCCTGTACTCAACAGCTCTCAACAAGTAGAAGTAAATAAAATAGCATAAGAGAGCTGGTATGCACACAAGGAAATCCCAGGAATAATGGAAAGTTTTAGAGGGTGTGCAGGTGACAATTAACCAGCTAACAAAGTAAATACATGTATAAGCTATGATAATATGGCCTCATTTGTAACCACGTCTGGGGATATTTGGTATAGTCATATGAGGTCTGACAAGTTCATGAACTCGCCACCTTGCACTTATGCTGGCAGTACTGTACAAACAACTCAGTGAGGATTCATAACCTTGACATAGCAGCTGTGTTCATGTCAATGTGTGGCGGTGTCTTGCTGAGAGGCATACATTATTGTTGTTGTATGTTTTTGTGTGCCATCGCAAGAATGTTGGAGCTTGAATTGGAGCAACAAACAAGCCTAAATTTCTTGTTAAACTTGGCGAGAGTAGCAGTGAAATCAGAAACATGTTTGTCCAAGTTTATGGTATAATTCCATGAAGAAAACAGCAGTGTATAAATGGATTAAACATTTTTCTGAGGGAGAGAAAACATCACTGATGAAGAGAGGTCATAGTGGCCACTAATGAGCAGATCTGATGAAAACATTGCAAAAATTTGTCAAATTGTGCATTCAAATCATCAACTGGCTGTGATAAGCAAAGCAGACAAAGTCAACATTGATAGAGAAACAGTAAGGAATAATTAACTGAAAATCTTGGCATGAAAAAGTTGTGTGCAAAAATGGTCCCAAAGAAGCTCACTGATGAACAAAAGTAAAAGAGAATCAAAATTTGCTAAGACCTTTTGGAGAGGCAAGACGATGTTTTGAAGTGTGTTATCACTGGTGATGAAACAAAGCATCAAAAGTGCACAATGGAAGTCAACCAATTCTCCACAACCAAATAGTTGTGTCAGTCCAAATAAAGAGTCAAAACAATGTTGCTCACCTTTTTTGATATCAGAGGGATTGTTCATTATGAATTTGTACCAACTGGACAAATAGTCAACCAAGTTAACTATTTGGAAGTGCGGAAAAGGCATCACGAAAACATTACATAAAAACGACCTGAACTTCTTGCCAACAACTCATGGCTCTTTGCATCACAACAATGCACCAGTTCATATGGCACTGTTTGTAAGGGAGTTTTTTGCCACTAAACGAATAACTGTATTGGGGCACCCTCCCTACTCACCTGATCTGACCCCCAGTGACTTTTTTCTTTACCCAAAGATAAAGGAAATATTGAAAGGAAAACATTTTGATGACACTCAGGGCATCAGGGTAATATGACAACATTTCTAATGGCCATTCCAGAAAAAGAATTCCAAAATTGCTTTGAAAGGTGTATTAGGCATTACCTCATTGCATAGTTTCCCAAGGGAAGTATTTCAAAGGTGACCATATTGATATTGAGCAATGAGGTATATAGCACTTTTTCTAGAATGAGTAACTGAACTTAGTTATCAAACTTGTATGTATAAATACATGTCTATCTTATTCTTAGTTAATTATTCCAGTTTGTGTGTGTGTGTCTATGTGTGAGATTTCATTTAAGAGTCTAAAGTTTTCAGATATTTGGATACCAGAATATCACCCTTAACTTGATCCAACTCTCTCTTCTCTTGGTTATTAATCCCTTCCAATTAGAAAATAACAATATTCTTTTATTAAGAGTTTTCTTTTTGAGAAACTAATTAAGCAGTGTGGAAGAAGTTTTAAAAAATACTCTTTCCAGAGAAGATGGGATGGCTCAGCGTGTTGAGCACTTGCTTTGCAGCCCCAGGGATCAAGTCTCAGCCCAGCCCATGCAGACCCATATGCTGAACTGGGGTGTGCTTCCCATACAGGAGGCCCCCAGTTCAGTTCTTTCACCCACACACACATTTGGCCCCTGGCTCAAGGGGATGTACCTACCATTCAGGAGGCCCCTGGCACAGTTCCTGCCATGAACGGCCCCCGCCAACCTTTGTGGAACAAAACCACGTGGAAAACTAATGACATACAACTATGGAAACTGCTCTGGGCCCTTCCTTTCTCTCTGTCTTTCTCTGTCTCTGTCTCTCTCTGTCTCTGTCTCCTTCAAAAGCAATAAAATAACTCTTTTAAAAAAATAGTCTTTTCTTAAATAACATAAAATGTATTTGGGGACATTAAATGACACATAAAGGGCAATTAAGAAATAGTTACAAATTATATGCTAATATGCACATATTATAGAATATATGTGGACAGTGGTTTCCTCTGAAGAAGAGGAAAGAAAGGCGGGTCTGTCTTTATTATCAGCCATTTGTGCAAAACATTTTTGCCAGGGTTTGCATTACCCTTTCAAAAACAAAATAATTGTGTTGTCTTTTTCTAAAAGAAGTGCAGTGTGAAGATTTATACATTAGTTATAACCTGAACAAAAGCATAGGTGTTCAGAGTCAGACAAGCCTGACATTAACTGACCTTAGTCAATAAAGCCCTTTGGAATTACCTGGATCATTTTGGTAAATTTATGTAATCTCTGGCAATTAATAGTAGATGAGAACTCTATCCACAGTCCTACTAACATGTAAAATGTTAAAATAAAAACAAAATCAAACCAAATATTGTACACATATACATTTTTATTAGTAAGCAGGCACTAAAAACGCCATACAGCCACTCAACTTAGTTAAGTCCTTTACCACTCAAAAAAATATCTTGAAATATGTGAAAATAGTTTAGCAGCAGAATCAGTTAATCTGCTTGGATCAGACAAGAAAATCTTCTATTAACTGGAAGAATGCTGGACCAAATTGGTCTGAGTATTTCCTCAAAGAATTTCAGGATAATGGGCTCCATTAATTATTTTTAAAGTAGTCCTCTCTTACCCATTTGGTACTACTACAGATAGTACCAATCCTTATACATACAATCTTTTTCTACACATACCTATGATAATGTTTCATTTATAAACTTAGCACCATAAGAACTTAACAACAATAATGATAAAATAGAGCAATTATAACTATATACTATAATAAAAGTTATATGGATATGGTCTTTCTTGCAAAATACTGTACTCTGTTAACCTTTTCCTTGAATCACTTTTCAGATTCTCTTTGATATACCCAAATTGACAGCATCACTACTCTTGTGTTCTGGGGTTATTATTAAATAAAATGAGAGTTACTTGAACACAAGCACTGCAAGACCACGATAGTCAATCTCACAACCAAGACAGCTACCAAGTGACTAACTGGTGGGTAGCATATACATGGTATATCCATTGGACAAAGAGATGATTCATGTCTGGGGTGAGATGGAACAGGACAGAGCAAAATTTTATAATGCTACTCAGATTGGTGATTCATATAAAACATATTTATTTCTGGAATTTTCCATTTAATATTTTTGAACCTTGGTTTATCACAGGTAACTGAAACCACAAATAAAGGGAGACTACTGTAATATAACATTATGATCATGTAATATTTTTATGAAACATTTATAGATACCTGCATATTATTTCTAGTCAATAAACACATCTTAAATACATATCACTTATTTCACCAGCAAAAAATAGATCTAATAGAGGTAATATAATATAATGAAAAAGAATATAGCTCTGAAGTTTGACGATTTGGTTCAAATCTGAACATGCCACTTACCAGCCACATATCCTTGAGCAAGTAATTTAAACTCTCTGTACCTCTTTTGCCTCATCGATAAAACAGAAGTGTAATTAAGCCTACTTTGTAGGGTTATCATGAAAATTAAATAAGATGATATTTACAAAGTACTAAGATCAGTTTCTGACACATAATATGCACTATATGACTATTTATGTGTCAGAAACTGATTATAATTTTATGCTAATTTATGCTGACTAACAAACTCTCTATGAAGATTCTGATAGTGATATCAGGCTTGCTGCCAGCATTGGAAGACACAGATAATGACTCCCTTTGGAACAAAGGGCAGGTATGATTACTGCTCATTAAAGAACTTGGGGGTTTCCTAAACTTAATATTCCTTTTCTCTAATACAACCCCACTGCATGTGCAGGTGTCACCTGGCCTTCTTCATGTCACCCTATAATAACTACAGTTTGGGGAACTGGTGAAGTAATGCTAAAATTCTTATTACTGCTATTGCTATGAATAATAAATTATCCATCATCTCTGACCCAAGAGTCTTGTGTCTTCTGCAGGCATCCATGAAACCGTAGCATGTGAACTTACTAACTTGTAAGTAGCATACAGATTTTGATAATATTAAGGATGTATTTAAGAAAACTTATGCCAATAAATTAGAAAAAGACACAACCTACCTGATCTCTTCATGACATTAGAAACAGCAGAAAAAAAGAAAAACCACAATCAATAAAAGAAAAATAGATAAATTAGACTTTAACAAAAGTTGTTGTTTTTTTATGCTGTTTGAAAAATATCAGTAAAGGAATGTCTGATCAAGATGGTAAAGCAGGTAAATGTTATGTTTACCTCCTCTCAGAACCACACCAATTGCAACTACAAAGCAACCATCATTGAGAATTCCCTGAAGTGTAACTGAACCCAAGCCCTACAACTATGGACATACAGAAGTCACCTTGAGACTGGTAGGAGGGGCAGAGATGTGAAATGAGCTGGTCTGGCCCTTGTGTGTGATCGTTAAAACTGGGAGGGGTATTTGGCTGCAGAGGCCCCCTTCCAGAGAAGCAAACGGACAAGCCCCAGCCCAGAATTCCACTGTTAGGAGGTAAAGTCCCCATAACTTCTGGCTGTGAAAACCAGAGGAGACTGTGACTGAATGAGCCAGAAGGCAGCTGCAGTCCTAGATGCTCCTCTTAAAGTGCCATGCACAGACTTACTTCCTGATAGACTCACTTGCTCTGAACTCCAGCGCTGGGGCAGCAGCTCAAAAGGTGCCAGGAAGTTACAGGAAAAAACTGGGTGATCTGACTTCAGGGAATGGATTAGAGAGGCAGCTTTCTCCCAAAGGGAGGAAGTGACAGAACTAAGGTGACCAGACGTCCCGCTTTTGGCGGGACAGTCCCAATTTTTAACAATTTGTCCCGCATCCCGTGGCATTTTAAAAGAGTCCCGATTTTTGGAAAGAATGCACGACAAGCTAGGGAACGGCGGGAGATAGACCAAATTTTTAATCAAGAACCCCCACCCCCACCCCCACCCCCCGTCAATGGTGTCCCACTTTACCAATGTTAAAATCTGGTCACCTTAGACAGAAGCCATCATTTCTTTGTTGAGCTCCCCCACCCCCAAACATGCAGACAAAGATGCTAGAAGGTGGCTGCCTTATCTGAGTCTCCATAAAACTGGCTATTATCTTTCATTGGCCCCACCCTAGTGATTTCCTGAGACCCCACCCCACCCAAATTTTGAGCACACCTAAGCAGCTTCTAGTGGCTTTTCCATATAAACTGTTTTAGATCATGCTGCAGACTTTCACTAAATCTCTCAAAGATTCACAAAACCCAAACAAGCAGCATCTGCTTCAGCATGCCCCGTACCTCTGGTTAAACAATCCTAAGATTGGTACTAGTGGTCGCTGGCCTTAGTTTGCAGACTGGCCTACTGAGGCACCTCCAAACCCAGTGCAGGTGGTGGCCCTCTTTGGATTTCATTGTGGCTCATGCCATATGGCCTTGGGCAGAGCACGGGCTGCAGCTAAACTTGGCCTACAGCGGGTCCCCTCCCAGGAGGTCCCAGGGCTGGCAAGCTTGGTGGCTATCTTCAGACAAAGCCAGGGCATTACCAGGCTGCCTCTAAGGACAACACACCCAAAGGGCAGACTGGACAAGCACCAGTGTAGTCATGGCCAATCCTCACCACCAATGAGCCTCAGGGTCAGTCCTTCCCACTGATGTGCAAATAGCAACCAAAGATCAACTACAACAGGAGGATACACAAAATCCATACATGTGACACACCTGGAGTACCTGGGTCTGGTGACCAGGGAGACTGTACCACTGGAAAATCACAAAACACTTACTCCATAAATAAGGCCTCTCTAAGACCAGGAGGCATAGCAATAGAAGCAAACCCAGGGAGGCAGCCAAAACGGGGAGACAAAGGAACGTGTCCCAGATAAAAGAACAGAACAAAGTTTCAGAGATGAATTTGGTAGTTTCTAATCAAGTTAAATGAATACTTATCATATGACCCAGCATGTCTCCTCCTAGGTATTTCCCAAGAGAAAAATATATGTAAACAAGAACTTCTACAAATTTTTTTTATAGCAACTATATTCAAAATAGCCCAAAAAATGGAAACTAAGACTATCAATAGGTAAATGGATAAACAAATTATATTTACAAATAAGGGAATATTACTCAGCATTTAAAGAACTACTATGAGGTATGATCAAAAAATATGATGTTTAAATTTTATTTTAATTTATTACAGTAAAAGACACATTATCATTAACCCCCCTCAAAATACCCTCTCTCACTTCAAACACACTTACCCCATCGTTCTTTCCACCTTCTGAAGCAGTTTTGAAAGTCCTCTTTCATGAGTGTCTTTAGTTGCACTATTGTGGCTGCTTTGAGGTCCTGAATTAATTCAAAACATTTACCTTTCATGGTCATTTTGACTTTGGGGAAGAGCCAGAAGTTGCACAGTGCCGGATCTGGTGAATAAGGTGGATGAAGACACATTGTAATGTTTTTATTTTACAGAAATTGCTGTACCAGAAACAACATGTGACATGAATTGATTCAGAATGTTAAGGCAGCCACGACTGCACGACTAAAGATATTCATGAAAGAATTCCAGAACTGCTTCAGAAAGTGGCAAGGATGATGGGATAAGTGTGTTTAGAGTGAGAAGGAGTATTCTGAGGGATATTAATGGCAGTGTGTCTTTTACTGTAATAAATTCTTTTATTTAAACATTCACTGTATTTTTGTGAATATACCTCATAAATCACACACAATATGAGTGAGTCTAAAACCATAACGCTGAGCAAAAGAAGCCAAAAACTAAAGTGAATATACTGTATGGTTCCATTTATATGAAGTTCTAGGGCAAGCAAAACTAATCTATAGTGACAGTAATCAGATCACCAAGCCTGGGATGCAGAGTTGACTACAAAGTAGTATGAGAAAAATTTGGGGGGTTATAGAAATAGTCCATATCTTGTTTGGGGTGATGATTATAGGAAATACACATACATATAACAAAACTCATAAAATTGTTTTGCTAAAATTGGTGCATTTTATTTTACAGAAATTATCCCTAAAGTGATTTTTTTTTAATCATGATCAATCTCACTAGCTACAGAGATTTAGTAGGTTTTAACTTCACTGAAATTTTACCTAAAAAATATGAGTAATACTATATACTGTACTGGCAAGATAATTATATTAAATAATTCATATAGACCACTTATTTAGCACAATACCTCGATCATGTTAAGAATACTGTAAATTAAATAACTTCTGAGAAGATCAAGTGTAGTATGGATAGTGTTATTCATTTAGTTTCCCTGGACAAGTGATTTCTGAGATAATCATTATAGAAAGATATGAATTATTGGGAAGAACATTCCATGGAGAAATATCAAACAAAAGCACTGAGATAAAATTACCAAGATGAGTATGGTAATAGGCAGCCATCAAGCATATTCTGCTGGATTAGACATGCAACACTTAATCATAGTAAAAATTGAGAAAAGAGGTTTTGCAGGAAGAAAGGGTGAGAGGTAATAAGCCTAGAGATGTAAAAGCTATGCTAGGAAATAAGAGAACATAAAAAATAATAAATAGAGATTAGTAATCAAAGTAGGCTATTCTGAAAACTATATGTAAAGTGAATAGAAGCAGGGCATGACTTGACACAAAGAAGTAAAATTCTATCAAATGAAGCAGAACCCTATCACTTTGTTATGCGAGAGGCAAGAAAATTTAGACTAGAAAAGAGAGGAAAATAAGAATATGCAGGAAACATTGTGGGGGAGTATTTTCGGAAATTTGCTCTATTTAGAAGCAAAAAGAAAAAGGAGTTGCAAACAACTTCAAAGTCTTAAATTGAAAAAATAAGTTGTTCTTTAATACTAACAAATAACTGATTGTTTGAAAACTCTAAGAGTTTCCGATGTTATTTTATGCAGCAGTGGAACACCAAAACAATCAATAAATGGTTTTATGTGATAGATGAAAAATTAAAAATAAGAAATTATTTTGTGTAGATAGAAAGGACTACCACCCAGGCTTATTGTGAAGATTAAAGACTATGATTACATAAAAAGTACCAGAAACAAAGTCTGCACTCAATAAATGGTAACAGTAATTGCTATTTTCCTTTACTGTTGTCCCCTCTTCTCTGTAGGGGATGCATTCCAAGACCCCCAGTGGAACTATCTAAAACTTCAGATAGTACCAAACTCTGTATATACTATGATTTTTTCCTATACAAACATATCTATAATAAAGTTTAATTTATGAATTGGACATGTAAGAGAGTAACAACTAATAATAAAATAGAATAATTCTAACAATATACAGGTTATGTGAATGTGGTGTGTATTATCTATCTCTCCCTCACACTCTCTCTCTCAAAATATCTTATTACACTGTACTCACCTTTTCACTGAAAGGAAGCACTTTATGGTTTCTCATTGGCATATCCAAATTGGCAGTATCACCGCACTTGCACTTTGGGAAAATTACCAAGTATAATAAAGATTACTTGAGTACAAGCACTGTGATACTGTGACAGCCTGAAAAACCAAGATGGCCACTGAGTGACTATTGAGTGGGTCATGTACACAGCATGGATATACTGAACAAAGGGATGATTCACATTCCAGGCAGGACAGAGTGGGATTTAAAGCTTGTAAAATATTTATCTCTGGAATTTTTCATTTATTATTTCACACCATGGTTAACCACGGGTAACTGAAACTTCAGAAAGTGAAATGATGGATAAGGGAGGATTACTGTAATTATTAATTATTCATCTAATATGTATGGAGCATCCACTATGTGACAAGCATACGTTGGGTGGTGAGAATACAAAGATAATCATATCCCTGCCCCATACTTCCAGGGATCTTACAGTCTGTTAATTGTATCAAGCTCAGCAAAGGAAAGCTACAGGTTTTGTGAAAAGGCCTAACAAGGAAATCTAGTTGAGATGAGTGGTCTGGGATGGTTTATTTAATAAACATTTTAAACTGATGCCTAGAAGATAAATTGGAGGCACTAAGTAGGTGAAGATTTCTGGAGAGAATGATATGGACAGAGGAATAGCAGCATGCTACTCTGAAGCCAAAGACATGCAAATTCTAAGAGCTAAAAGAAGGCTGTTGTGTCTTGGGCCTGATCAACAAGCAGGAGAGCATGAGAGATAACCTCATGTTTTATTAATAGCTAGCTCAGATCCTGTATCCTGAGAGGCAAGGCATACAGAGTTAATGCCCAGTACTACCAATTGCCAACAATGTGCAAATACTCCCTAAGAAGTAAAGGTTAATGACCCATGAAGCAATAATTTCTAACAACAGGTAGAAGGTAGTACCCTGCTGTGAATAATAAATTTTAGTGTTTGGAGGTGAGGTGAGAAAAATAAGGACAATGTAGAGAGTTGTTAATAAAGATAAATACATTTGATTTTGAATTTCATAACTATGGTCTTACTAGTTTTTCATGAAATAATAGTAATGATATTTGCTTTTATTTTCAATGCCTTTACCTAGAAAACGCAAAAGGTCTCTACTCTATTGCACTGAAAAAGCAGCTATTTTTCACCTGACTTTGGAGTGTCCCTTTGTATTTTGTCTAGGAAAGTCCAGGAAAGATGGCCTCAACTTGTAACAGTATCTAGATTCCTTCTTATCTTAAATAGTTGGCAGTCATATAGAACATCCAGTAGAAAGCAGAGGTGGAACCTCCCATGTCCTCAAACTGAGACTATTGCATCTTTGAAATTTTTCTTTTAAAAAAAAAATAATACATCAGGGACTGTAAATTCATATTCACATTCACACATATATAATATTCTTTATGTAGACAACTCATTGAGGAAACAGCTCTGTGTTTTTTCCATTAAATATAAATGCCAAAATCATGCATAATTTATATAACATAAAACCAACAGACCATGTAGTTTTGGTGTTTAATTATGATCCCTTGGTTGTTCCTGATGAGTGCCGTTAATCAGTCCAATCAGTGTCTGAAATGTCTTATTTTTGTCTACAAATAAACACCTAAATGAAAGTGTTAAAATAAATTTAATTGAAGTGTGTTTTTGTGCAATGTATTTCTAGGCCTAAATGAAATTTAAAAGCAAATAATTAAATAACTGACAAAAACAGTAATAAACTTTTCTGAGATTTTTAGAGATACGTGGATATTTAAAAAGATGTACAGAGTCTGGCACAGTAATGGCCCTTTTTATAAGCTGGTAAACTTGAAAAAGGGCGTTATTTGTATTCAAACATCTTGACCTTTTGGTCAAGCAGAACTTTCTGCTGCTTAAGTAGTTTATGATTTTTAAAGAAAACCTCTGAAGTTTTTGCTTTAATATTGATAAACTTAGAAGTTATCTTCATGCTTTAATTTAGTTGTGTATCAGGTTATTTGATCCCATAAATACTCAAAGCCTAGAGCAATCTCTCAATGGTTTCACATTTTCTCCCCCAACCCCAGAAACCACATCATGTTTTCAAAAGGAAATAAATTAGACTGATTAGATGGGCTGTGAACACTAAGCCTTGGATTTTGTTTTCCCTTCACAAATCTTGTTCTACAGCTGCTTCATTGCATTGCCATAACAACATAGATCTATGGAACATTTTCAAATGATTTGAAAGAACATTTTCTCTACAGCAACTACAAGCATTTATCACATTACCATTAGTTTCCTCAAAGGTAGATTAAAAACCTGCTTTTAGGACTGCTCCAGCTCCTGAGTTCACTGCCACTCAGCCTGAGGTCACTGCTGCTCAGCTTGAGGTCGCAGGCTGGTCTAAAGGTGTGTAGCTGCACTCTATGCCTACCCAGCGGTTTCCTACTGAAGACTGGAGCGCTAGGCCTGCCACTGAAGACCAGTCCGCAGTCCCCACTGCTCAGGCCACTGAATGGGTAGGAACAACCACTGAGTGGTCTTAAGCTGTTCTTCCACAAACTCTTATGTTAAAATGAAAATAAAGTTTCTAAAAGTTAAAAAATAAAATAACTGATTTCAGCTCTGCTCCCATCCCACTAGAAGCATTCTTGTCGTTTGTTAAGTTACCAGTAGTCATTGCCTCCCCTCTAGCAGCAGAACAAGCTCAATCAGAGGTTTCTCCAAGACACATCCATCACTTCCTTCATGGCATAGCTTGCTCCCATTAATCAGTGCATGCTTTCAATGATCTCTACTCTGTCATCCCTCCGTATAAGTACATTGTGGTATTTTGCTGGATTCTAGGCTGCTTTATGAATATCATCTGGTCATTTCACCCATAAATATGTTTCAAATGCCAAGTGCTTTATAAATGTGAAACAAAATACTATTACTACTATTATTCCTTGTTTCTCAGGAATTTTATTCACTTTATATTCTTAATAAATGTAGGATATGGGGAAGCCGGGATGGCTCAGTGGGTTAGGCGCTCACTTTGCAGCGCCAGGGACCGAGGATCAAATCCCGGCCCTCGCCCGTGCAGAACCATATGCTGAACTGGGAACTCCCCTAGTTCAGTTCTCTCTCTGTCTCTGTATCTCTCCCTCTCTCTCTCCTCTGTCAAAATAAATAAATAAATAAATAAATAAATATTTAAAAAAAATAATAAATGTAGGATAAATGAATAGTCATCAGTATAGCATAGCGGTTAAGAGTATGTTTGAATTAAGTTTTGAGTCCTGGCTTTGTCATCTAATAGCTGTAAACTTTTGAACAAGTTATATAAACTCACAAAACCTTGGTTCTTCATCCATAAACCAGGATGTTAGTGTCTGTCATGTTTCTTGTAAGGAAGAAATGTTAGGATCGTGGTAGATCAAGTGCTTAACACATAAGGGTCTATGAGATGTTTGTTATTGTAATCATTGTTCATTCTGCTTAATCTATAACTATTTATTGAGCAGCAACTATATTCCTGGCATACGCTAAAGGTTGAGTAATGAGTGATGAATAAGACAGATACAGTCTTTGCATTTTATAGAGCTTATGGTACATGCTGTTGGGGAACACACACAGAAACAAATCAGCATATAATTACAAATGGTGACCATGACTAAGAAGACAAGGAGCTATCATAGAAAGTACCAGAGGAGGAAGACTTACTTTAGAGTGGGTAATTAGGAAAGGCCTCCTAGAGAAGGCCGTCTTAAAACAGCAACCTAAAAGGTGAGGAAAATGTTGGGTGAAGAGTGAAAGAAGACAGACAGAAGCTGGGTAGAAAGGGCTACACAAATTCACAGCATGGAAGAAGGCCATGAGTCTGGAGCCTGGAGCATATGCAATAAAAGCATTGGTAAGAGAAAGATTTTTAAGAGCCAGAAAATGCCAAATCTTCTAGGCCAAACTCGCGAGCCGCAGTTTGCCGACCATTGTTCTAGGCTATGTGAAGTTTAGATCTTACTCTAAATTCAGTGGCAAACCACTGAGGAGTTTTAAGGAGCGGAGTGGCATGATTTGATTTGTTTTTAAAACATTACCCTGGCTATCACGTGATAATCTGGAAAAATGCAAAAGAACTGCATAGACAAGTTAGAAAACTATTGCAATAATTCAGGCAGGAGATGATGGCACTTGAACTTAGAGGCAGGGGTGCTGGAGAGAAAAACATGATTTGAAATATACGGGTGTCCCAAAATTCACGCAATAAGTAATTTTGATAGAAAACACAGGTTTATAATTAAAAATTGTAAATTTTTTATTGATTCATAAAGCATACAGTACAGGGTTATGTATGGACTAGCATATTGGGTAAATGGCCTCCACGGCTTTGCTGGCACATATGCATTCTTTTGTTGAAATTTTCCATGACCGTTTTGCATAAATGTGGCTGAACTTCGTTGATCCAGCACTCAATTTCCTCCTTTAAGGCGTGGGTGGTCATGGGCTTGTTGGCATAAACCTTAGACTTCAAAAAACCCCAAAGAAAAAAGTCCAACAGCATAAATCGCATGATCTGGGCAGCCAATTCTGATCACCAAGCCATCAAGATGAAAATGAGCCTCATCGCTGAAGATGATGTTGTTTGAAAAATCAGCATCCACTTGTTGTTGTTCCATAATCCATTCAACAAATTCTATTTTCTGTGTGTGGTCAGTAGGCTTCAGTTCTTGAGTCAGTTGAACTTTGCAAGCATGAAGATGCAAATCTTTCGTGAGAATATGCTGTAGAGAGCTTCTTGAAATGTCCAATTCTTGACCACGGTGCCGAGTTGATGTCCCTGGACTCTCAGCTACACTCTCACGAACTGCTTCGATGTTTTGTGTTGAACAACTTGTTGTAGGATGGCCAGAGTGTTTAAGATCACTAATTGATCCAGTCTCCCTAAATTTTTTAATTAATTTCTTCACAGTTGATGAAGTTAAATCACTATTCCGACCACATTTTGTACGAAAATTGCAAACTGTAGCTGCCAAACCTTACTTATTTTAAAAATATTGTTCAACAATGAAAATGCATTGTTCTTTTGTGTAGCGCTCCATTTTTAATAACCCTGAACTGTCAGCTGTCACACTATTTTTTTTCATTGGCAACACCTTACCACACAAATGACACAAAATTCAAATCTTGCGTGAATTTTGGGAAAATAGTAAAATCAAATTCCACCATGACATTGACTAGGGAAGGGAATGTTGTGGTGCGCTTTAATTTTTTTCCTGTTCATAGTCATTTCTGTAACTATCACCACTCAGCCTTCAAGTTCCCCAAAAAAGGATATAGCAAAGTGATAATTTTAGATATTAACATTAAATATTTTCCTAAAATCATTCAGTTATTCTCTAGCAACCTTCTCAAAACTGTAACACATTTTCTATTTACATCAGTATTTCCCAAATCTTGCAGTAAGACTTAGGGAAAAGCAAAAATGCTTTATCCTCAGGAAAACTTTAGCACCAAGCTGAGATGCTAGTAATATGTAAAGTCTTATTTAATCTCCTCTAATGTAACAAAAAAATTGCTGAGCCTCCCCTATATGTGCAACAGATGGTATGGAATATGGTACTTGGTTACATAATGAAGAAGGTTGAATTTGTTGAAAATTCAAAGATTATAAAGAGTTATTCTTACAAATACAAGTAATGCATTGCCACGACTTCAAAACTTCTAAACACCTAAGGAAGCACACAATATGACTTGCAGATCTGAATCTCAAACCATACATTACATGAAGTAAGAATTGCATCCATGCACACACTATCTCAGCACCGTCAAGAGTCTGAGTGACTCCATCTTTCCCTACCAGAGAGTCAAACCTATAACTACAGTTGACGCTTAAACAAAGCCAGTTCGAACTCCAGTATCTACTTATACGGGGATTTTTTATTTATTTTCCCCCAATAAACACAGTTAGCTGGCTTCTCGCATCCTCAGGTTTGGTATCCTCAGCTATTGCATTCGCAGATTCAACCATGGATTGAAAACAGTATTTTTGCATTCACAACAGCAGATTCCCATCTGCAGATCACATACTGTTTTCAATCTGTAGTTGGTTGATAAGAGGGCGAGATTACCAAGTCAAAATTTATTTGGAATTTTTGGCTACGCAAAGGCTGGCACGCTAACCCCTGTATTGTCCAAGGCTCAATCACCACTTGATTAATATTCCATCAAAATGCAGGTTAACAAGAGAGGCAATATATATATTCTGTCCCCTTAAACATCTTTGTGGAGTTTTTCTCAACAAGTTGGAGCAATACGATTCTATTGCACCTACTATAATATACCGGTATGCAGAAAATAGATAATAGGATGATTATCTTCAGAAAATATCACAGGGTAATTTCAAAGTTCAGTAGCCCAGCATGATGTAGTTTGAAACAACCAACATTCTAATTTGTCTCATCTTTTGCAGTCCCAGAGTTACTTTTTTAAAGGTAATTTTGTATCTAAAAATCAGAAAACTGAGACTTAAAGTTATTAAGCCCAGATTAGTTTATTTTAATAGCAGAGAAGAGAAAGAGTAAAAATATTAAAGACAGTATAGCGTGTTCCCTGGAAAGATGAAGTTTGGGTGTGGAACCAACTAGGAAAAGCAACATAGAATGATGACGCATCTGGAAGAAGAGATGTAATAAAGGATTTCAAAGAAATGTTTTATCTAATAATTAAAATGCTAGCCATCATTTATGAGCATATGCCAAAAGCCAGATACTATATGAATTTTATGAACTTTATTTCTAATTCTTACAATAAGACAAGTCATAATTACTCTCATTTTTTGATAAGGAAACAAATCTTCATGAGGTTGTATATACCATGCTTAAGCTTCCTCAGCTAGTAATTGGCAAAGGTGGGATGTGATATCACTTCTATCACTAAAATCCAGGACAACCTGGTAGCGTTGTTTAGCATGCGCAACTAAATACAATGGTCCTGCTAAAACCCAACTCTTTACACAAAAAAATATACTTTCTAAAGTTTAATTAAGTTTTAACACTGAAGTTTAGAAACCCAAAGTTCTATGCTGAAGTCTTAACATGAATTTGAGAAGTTCCAAGCATTTTGCGTAGAAGAAAGACCATATTCACACATTTTCAGAAATATGGCAGAGTAGTTCAGGGAAACTGATGGAAAGACTAAGGTGGCATGTAACAGATTCTGGATGACTTATTATGAGTAGAAGTATTAGTCTGAGAGAAGAGAATATAGAGCTAGAAGTAGTATCTTACTTTATGAAGAATGTAGAGGATATTGGTAATTGTCCTCTAATATCCATTATCCCTTCTTTCTTTGAGTAATGGAACCCCTAAGTTTTATCTGGGTTTAGCTATCCAGGTAGACACTATATTTCCCAGTTCCTGTTTGCAGCTAGGTACCAACCAATGGGATTTCTGGTCCTTATCTGTCAGATTAAAAACAAATCTTGACCGTATTTGAAAGGATTATTACAAAGGGTAGGGGTGAGACTATTGCAATGGGAGAAGAACTGTCACAATAGGAAGAACACTCTGACCACAAGATCTGCACTTGTTAGGCAGAGTTTTCTTCCATAGAGAAGAGAAAATAAGGCTAGAAAAATATAGATATAAGCAAGTGGGATGAAAGGGTGGCAAATTTGGACAGTAGATTAAAGAATATTTTACCCTGAGTCCAGCCTATTTTCTGTGAGAGATCCGCTAAGGAGGGCTATGTGCTGGGTCAGGCTGAAGGCAGGCCAAAGTTCAAGAGTCTGGGAGAAATATCAAAATCTTAACCAAAGCATTGTTGATAAGCATTTTGTTCCCATTGCGCAGTGGAGACAAAACAGTTCAGCTGATCATCAAGGTAAAGAATGGGAATTTGGAAGGTCTGTGTCTGGCTGTATCATACCTAAGGGGCATCCTTGAGTCTTACCTAAATCATAGCTAAGAGTGGTTCTTCGCAGTAAGCTGTTTCCCAGAACACAGCGTGGGGGGATTTCTTTAACCATTGCTGTTTCTCAGGATCATAGGGCTCAGGTAGAGTTCAGCTTTGTCATAACCTCAAACAAAATCTGCTTGCCCTGGGTCCTCTTTCACCTTCTAGTCATTGGGGCATAGCTGTGACGGTGATGAGGCACCCTAACGGATAATCTAATCTACAGATGGGGAACCTGAGTCCCTAGATAACTTTGTAGAATCTAGCCATCTACTTTCCATTGTTAGCTCACATACCTCTGCACAAGTAGGAAAAGGAAAGTAAATAGTGTTGATCTAATTTGCACCACTTTATTTTGAAGTCCCTAAATAAGAACCACTTAACTAGTACCCTAATGAATACAAATCCTAATCCCTGAAAACAGGAAAGCTTATGTGTTTTTGGCAACATGGTCAACCTGTCAAACACCATTATCAAATATGAGAGATAATATTAAATGCAGAATTCTTAAATAGTGGCAAGTGCTCATAGTCTTATTAATCTAAGAGTGCCTGAAGTATCAAAAGCTCAATTTTTCTCCTTTTTTCTGTGTCACATAGAAAAAGAATTCTGTTTCAGCTCCTGAACTGAATTTAAAACTTCCCATTCACCTAGCATTTGGAATATAAAAAATAATAATTATAAAATAAATAGTGTGATTGCATGCACTTATTTTTGATGAAATAATATATGCCAATGTATGTCTTTGTGGTATTACTAGGGCTTTTAAAAAGTCACTAAAATTAAATAATGTCTTACCATTTTATTCAATTGGCCTTTAAGTCAGTAATAGCCTTTACTGTTGGAAATGTGGACATAGGAGGATATGAAAGTTTAACCAGGAGTGTTTAAAAGAACTAACTAATCAGCACAGAACACGTATTGCCTTATGTGAAACATTGCAATGCACCTATCTAAGGTCCTTCCCAAAGATAGCACCCATGGGGTGTACTTTACTAAAGGCACAGCCACATGCATGTTTATTGTTAGTGACAGAGCTCTTTGAATTACAAAGGTCTTTCCTTTAATTATTTAAATTTATCAAGCAGTCCTAATAGCTTAAAACGTATTGATTAGTCAATGTTCCTCTGGTGAAAAAATAGTCCAATATCAATACTGCCTAGAAAGGCTGTTCATTCAATTCGATCTAAACAAAGAAATGGTTAAAAGTAAGCACAGGTGCCTCTGATTCACTGGATCATTGAATTCACTGTCTCGGTTGTGTTCTTCATAATTTTCAAACACATTTAGGAGAAGTTACCTATCCTAGCAAAATATGAGCCTTTATGGTTTTGATTCCCTGCATTTCCTCTGTTTTCTATGTGTGATTTTAATATGTTGTGAAATTACTCCAAATTATTATTGTTACATTGCTTTCTTTGAAAAAAAACAGACCTGAGAAGAGACATGAGACCTACAACCAAATATATGGCAGCATTTTTCACCTGTTCAGTACTCAAAGTTTCAAAAGCGTTCTTCCCTCTCCCAAACTCCCTCTGTTCCCAGCAGCTTCTGAAATGTTACACTTAAAAGGATAAGCTCCCCACTGGCGACATTATCAATTAAGAACTTCCCTCCACTCCACTCCTTGCTGTCTGGAGTAATTAAAAAATCTTTTGCTTATTAGAAACAATCTCACTCCCCCAAAGATCTAATGTTTCTTCTGATGCAAAACATCACTAGAAAAAGGTCATCTTTTTTATACAGTGATAGCAACAAAGGAAAAGGGCACTAGCAAAGTGGCAAGAAATTCATTAAATTATTTTTCCTCTCCATCTAAGCTTAAAATCTTGTCATTACAAAACAAACACTTACCTATCATTACACTGAATTTGCTGAAAAATTAGTAGTTATTTACTTTTGAAAATCCTTTACCAAAAAAAAAAAAGATTAACAAAGTAGTAAACATATGATTAATATACATGCTTTTAATTTTTAAAAGAAACCAGTTTCCCACATTCTTACTTTGAATGGGTTAGTACTAAACCCCACAAGGAGCAATCTTGTGGAAATGTGGACATAATCTGAGTTAGACATATCCAATGCCTTTCTTAGATGTTATAATTCTTATACATCCTAGGTTTGGTATGTAATTTGAAATGCAATTGGGTAGAAGACAATTTGAAGGTCCTTTGTGTGTATTATTCAAAAAATAACTTTACAAACTCAAGTATCAGTGTAGTGTGCACAGTACAGTAATTTTGTAGGTTTAGTAGTATATGACAAAACCTCAGAATTGAGCAGCTGTTGTTAACTGCTACTATAGGGGAGGAAGGTTTTTCCTCTACCCCTCCAGATTCCTTTGGCTGGTCTACTAATTAAATTGACATAAAACAGATTAACAGGAGAAAATTTTAATGTTGTACTTACAGGAGCCTTACATAGACATGAGATGCTCTCAGTCCATCAGGCACTTGATGCTTGTATAACGTCCTGAGCTAAGGAGAAGAAAGTAAGGGCCTGGGACTTCAAAGGGAAGAAAGACAATTCAAAGGAATATGGGAAGAGTGAATCTTTCATAAGTAAATGTTTGTCATGCCATGCAGAGACAATGAGACACAAGAGAGGACTTTGAACTAATAGGCCCTGCCTAGCTCCCCTGAGTCCACCATACCTAATCCATACTCCTTATACTTGCCTCTGATGCTAGTTATCTTCCTGAACCAGGTCCTCTATCTAAATTCTTTTTTTTTTTTTTTTAAGATTTATTTTATTGTTTTTGACAAAGACAGAGAGAGACAGAGAGAAAGGGAAGGGCTCAGAGCAGTCTCCATAGTTTGAATGTCATCAGTTTTCGACATAGTTTTGTTTCACACAGGTAGGCAAGAGGGTCATAGGGTGGGAACCAGACTAGGGGCCTCCCACATGGGAGGCATGCCCCTTGAGCCAGGGGCCAAACTGAGGGAAGGGAGGAGAACCGAACTGGGGGCCTTCCACATGGAAAGCACTCCCCAGTTCAGCATATGGGCCTGAACAGCCCGGGGCCAGGACTCGATCTTCGGTCCCTGGGGCTACAATGCAAGTGCTTAACCTGCTGAAACATCCTGGCTTCCCCCTATCTAAATTCTTTTAGGCAGTTAAGAGGGAGGTAAAAAGCTCTTCCTGAGTCTTTTGGGCCTTGATTGTCTTCAGCTCAAAACAGTCCATATGCCAAAATGGCACATTTTGGGACAGCCTGTTCTGCTCCCATTTACTGTATTTCCAGCACCTGTTTTAACAGAGTATGGAATGATAGGCACTCAATAAACAATGATTAAATTGAAAGACTGGTTTGCCTTTAACAAGGATTACATATATCCCTTATATTAAAATGCCTGCTCTCTTAAACAATTGGTTTTTAAATGAAGTGAATACAGATTTATTGCTAAATTGTTGAATAACACATACAAGGCTGTTTTAATCAAAGGGATGTGAATACTCAGCTGTATTCCCTGGACAAGTTTCCTAACTTCAGTGAGACATATTCTGCCTTCAAAAATGTAACTAATATTAAAGATGATGACTAAAATTAGATAAGGCACACATTTGCGGGGCATTATACCAGGCAATTAGTAAATACCCATTATCGCTTCTCAGCTTTTTGGTTAAAATCAAGTAAATACCCATTAAGTGGTAATAATTATTGTATTTTACTTGCATGAAAGAAAAGTATTTTCTATGTGATGACACTGGTCGGATTCTAGGAAAAGTAACAAATTTTTATAATATGCATGAATGGTTCATCTTAGGTATAAATTTTTCCTTCTCTTTCCTTTTTTAGAAGAATGGGATAAAGAGGAGCCAGATATCTGGCCTAAAAACAGTTGCATCCTTACACTTGACCTTCCAGAGTATTCCTTCACTCATCACTGCAATCTCCATCACTTTGTGTGTTATTTCTGCACCTTGATCTCTATCTGGCTTGGCCTTTGCATGGTGCCACCCGCAGGGCTTGTTTCTCCACTATTGGGCCTTTCTTGAAGCAGGAAAAGATTTACCCAGTTCTGACAAAAACAATGTTTTTCTCAGCATCTAGAGTACATAACAGTAAAAGGGACATGAAACTATTTACTAACCTCACTTACATCCAACAAAATCACCATTTACAAGGTGTTGCATTAAGTTGATTGCTTTTATTTCTCTAAATAAGGACTTAAATTTCAGCTCACAGGAAAAAAACTGATACCAAGAGAAGCAGCTCCTGAAAAGATGCCAGCCGCGCCTGACCGGGAATGTGAGAGTCAGGGTGGGGAAGAAAACAAAACTTGAACAAACAATTTTAAGGCATGTTTTATTTTACAGTAATAATTAATCCAAAACATTCTACATATCAAGTTTCCTTTGATTATTATTCTCCATGAGGCTGATTTTCATTGTTTCTTGGGATGGCCCTGAACGGAAAGATAGTGTACACTCGAGTTATGAAGAGAAACTGGTTGCTATCCACTCTGACCACAACAGATGTAACATAACAGATTCTAGTATTCTTTCAGAAGCTTTGACTTTGTTTTTCTGGGAACTATAAAAAGAACTCTCTTTGTTGCTGCTATTTTGCTGTGTTAGGTGGTTTGTATTACTTCCCTTCAGCCTTCATCCTGCATACCTATTAGGAAAAAGAAAAGAAAAAAGGTCTTAGAATGCCCAGACAAAAGAATTACTCTGTGGGGGTGTCCTGCCTTAGATTTACATTGTTCCCGGTTCCCCAAGTGACCTTTCATTCATAACAAAGTATTTGAAGAAATTAGGAGGAAGATGGTGGGATTAAAGAAGAATCCTAAAGCTCACTGAATCCAATAACCAGAGAAGAACTTTAAAAGAAAAAAAAAAAAGAAATCAAGCAGAAGAAATGGAGTGGTTCTGTAAAATAAACAAAGGAGGAGCTGCCTTAATAAACAAATTGATAGCTTCTCCCCTTTTCTCAGGCTCTACCACTAGCAACAAAGAAAAGGGTTCATTTACCCAGCTGTTGCCCTGAAAACTGAATAACAAAAGGCTGAAACTTTAACTTGATTTGAAAAAGAAAAAAAAAAAAAAAGTCAACTGACAGGAAAAATAATTAAAATATTAAGGAAGTCAGCAAATAAGCAAGAAAGTTTGTGAGATCAGGAAGAATAATATTCTAAGAGTAAACGTCCAGTGAGCTTGTAGGAAACTCTTCTGACTGCTGGCTGTCAGCTTTATAAAAGGAGGGGAGGCGGAGCTACAGAAGCTCCCATCCTGCACAACCACCGGTGTGGTAACCGAGACTGCGGGGAGAAATCCTTTGCCCCCAGGGCTGTGGTTGGAAAAGGCATCAATTTCTTCAGAGTTCTGAAGCTGGAGCTCAGTTTGGTTCTCACTGTGGAAAGCTGGTGCCAGTTGAGGGATAACTTTCAAGAAAGAGCCCGCTTCTGGCATCTACGTTAGACCTGTGTCTCCTCATGGGGTGAGGGAGGGTCCTGGAAAGACAAAAGGAGGTAGTTTATTTACATCCACTTTATTTTAAATATTTTCCTTGTCCTTTATTTTTTTTTAACAATATTTAAAATCTCACACACAATAAAAAAGGCAATGAATGTTTTACAAGTAAAGTCTCTTGGGAAAGTAAGAAAGATGCTATCCGGCTTGGGTTATATATTATTTATAAATTATCAATTTCCAAAAGAGCTTGAGGCATCTACACAATAGAAACTATGAAAACACTAAAACAATTAGAAGATTAAATCAGGAGTCAAAAGCAAAATGGCTGGATCCAATGGAGGGAGAGGAAGGGAGCAGAGAGGAAGAAAAATTATATTGCAAATTATAACAACAGTCTTAGCCTTTTGCTGTGACAGCTGTGATAAGCAGAACTAAAATTAAAGTTCAATTGCAATGAATTTACTTTATCTTATTTTTCATTTACGTTCCAGCTACAATAAGAAATGTGAATGAGGGAAAAGCCGGGACGGCTCAGCGGGTTGAGCGCTCGCTTTGAGGCCATGAGGACCGAGGATCGAATCCCGGCTCCGGCCCAGGCAGGACCCACGTGCTGAACTGGGGAGTTCCCACAGTTCGGTTCTCTAACTGTCTCTGTCTCTGTCTCTCTCTCTATCTGTCAAAAAGTAAAATAGAAATAACTATGCAC